>JANHFT010001427.1:192568-202926 GCA_032467955.1 Pseudoxenodon macrops
TAACACCCAGAGGCCAGACCCAACACATATGACAATCCCCAAACATACTGGGGAAGAAAGGAAGGAAAGAAAAGGAAGAAGAAAGGAAGGAAAAAGGGAGGGGGGAAGAAAGGAGAAGAGAAGGGATATATGATGATGGATGAATAGGGGAGGAGAGGTTATTGGGTATTATGGATGGATAAGGAGGAAGGAAAGAAGGAAATGGAGATATTAGGATGCATAGATAATAAGCAGGGGAAGGGACATAAATAACTATACAGAGACAGTTGGATGGATAAGTAGAAGAGAAGGGAGGGAGATAGACAAATGAATATTTAACAGATTAACAGAGTTGGAAGGGATCTTGCAGGTCATCTAGTCCAACCCCCTGCTCAAGCAGGAGACCCTTACACCTGCTGCTACTTAGGATTGAACTCATAACCTCCTGATTGCGAGGCAAGAGCTCCACCTCAAGGCTACAGCAGTGGGATAATATATAAAACTTGAAGTCAGCATGGCTTGAAGTCAGCATGCTGGCTGGGTACTTCTGGCAGTTGGTCCACACTTCTTAAATTTGTTCTGAGTTTGAAAAATCGCCATCAGATCTGTGATTGCAATTAGACCTTTTTTGTTTCTTCTCCATGAGGATATTTTTTACTAACGTTTGATTTGACTTTGTGCAGAAGTGGGTGCATGTAGCTCAAGTGCTCTGCAGTATTTCTTACAGAAAGACCATGCATGTATTGGAAATAGGTCACTTTTTTTTTTTAAATGACCCACAAAATGTTGCATATTGTGCCTGGGGGATTCCGGTTGTAGGCACAGCCTTCTCCATTCCACTTTCAAAAGCATATGGCACCTGCACTCAGGCAGAAGTTTAGACACCTCTTTTCTGTTCATAGATAAGCTACTGGAAAGGCCCTTAAAAAGACCCTAAAGCAAAAGTCTGCAAACTTGAAGACTTTATGACATATGGACTGCGACTCCCAGAATTACTCAGTCAGATATGTTGGCTGAGGACTTCTGGGAGTTGAAGTCTTAAAGTAGCCAGGTTTGGAAACCTCCACCCTGCCCTAAACTTTCATTCATACAATAACTGGACAGCAATCTGAGAATCTCTTCATTAATTGTCTAGCCTATTTCCAAGGCCAAAATAAAGGCAAAGTTTTTTTTCCTAATCAGGCACCTCGTCGGACAGCTCTAAATCGTCGGGGGAACAAGCCCGACGTCGGCCCTTGAGGTTGCTAGGCGACGCCGCGGGAGGGCGAACCCAGGTCGCTTTTTCCTCTTCCGCCCGCACCAGCCAGCCAGCCAGGCAACGAGTGGGCGTGGCCATCGCCTCCAATCGCCGCCCTCCGCTTTGCTTACCCTCGCTCGGTTCCCCTAGAGGCCCGACCGGAAGAGGCGGGGCTAAGCGTGTCACGTGACAAACATGGACCCGGTGCTTTACGTGGTGGCGGCGCTCCTGCTGGTGGCGCTCCTCGTCTTCCTCAGCCGCGTCCGGGGACAGGCGCGCGGGGGTAGGATGCTCGCCTAACGGCGTCGGTGGGGGAGAGGAGGCCTTCCGGGCGAGAGCGAAGGCCTAGTTTTAGCCGGAGGCCTCCATTCGCCTGGGAACTACAACTCCCAGAATCCCTCTGGTCAGCGTCTAAGCAACTGCGCTGGCTGGAGAGTCTGGGAGTTGTAGTCCAGCGCCTCTTCACTGCCCTCCTGGCTCTTTTCATTTAAGCTGTCAAGAGAGGAGAGCCTCTGAGGATACACAGAGTGCTTTTCTTTGGGTTCTTGATTGGTTTTCGGGGTGGCTGCCCTAAATTCTCTCTCCTTTTTTATTCAGGGGTCCTGGGCGCTCCTGGCTTTGGCTGCAAGGGTCATGTGTAGGGTCTCCTGCTTGAGCAGGGGGTTGGACTAGATGACCTACAGGGTCCCTTCCAACTCAGTTAATCTGAATGTGCAAAGGGCCTGTGGGGAACTCTGGCTTTGCCCAACCAGGCGCCTTTTAAATGAATTTGAGCCCCCTTTTGCCACAACAAAGAATGATTAAGGGACTGGAGGGTGAAACATAGGAAGAACATTTGCAGGAATTGGGAATATCTAGTTTAATGGTGGGAAAAAGTTTAATGGGGGAAAAAAGGATTTAGGGAAGGGGACATGATAGCAGTCATCCAATATTTGGTCAGAAATCATGTACATTAAATGTCCTTTGGCGTCTCAGTCAGGAATGTTAAAAGTTGTAACTGAAAGGAGGAAAAAAGGAAAATAAATCAAAGAAAAAAGGTTTATATTATAGCTGGCTTCTTGCATACGTGACTCTGGGGGGACTCAACCCCCATTAAATTAGAATTAAAACAAATAATTAGAAGATAAATTAAAAAGAAAGATAAAATGCAGGATAGAAATTAAAATCATAATTATGCTTAAAACAATATTTCTCTCTCTTTCTCTCAGCAATTTTAAGATGCCTGCCTGGACTTCCACTCCCAGAAGCACCCAAGGGCAGGGCAGGAAGCGATGGATGGAACCTAGAACTAAGGAGAACATTCCCAACAGTGAGAAAAAAATTAACTAGTGGAACAAATTCCCTTCGGATGTTGTGAGTGTCCCATCACTGGAGGCTTTTAACAAGAGGCCTGGATAGCCATTTTATCAGAAATAGTATAGGGTTCTCCTGCAAGAGCAGGGGGCTGGACTACATGACCTCCAAGATCTCTTCCAACTCTGTTGTTTCTTTTTCACGGTGATATCACAACAAACTGCTGAAACCTAACTCCATTTTTTCCCAGACAAGCCAACTTAAAACTAGTGTTTATGGACCTGAGTAGTTTGCTTACATTATTATTATGCCTGGTAGCAGATCCAAGCATGGGCATAATGACAAACTTTAGCTAGTCTCCGTCGCTGAATCTGAAGCAAGGCTACCAGCCTGTCCTCCTGCCAAAGATTTTTTGCCGAGGAAAAACCTCTTTCCGAAGGCAAAACTTCATAACTTCATAACATCCCCATTAATTTGTACCCATTTCCTGCATTAATACCCATGTTTATACTTATTCCTGTTACCTCATACATATGTGACTAAATAAATAAATAAAATAAAATAAATAGTCCAACCCCCTGCTTAGGCAGGAAACCTTATACCATTCTAGACAAGTGGCTGTCCAGTCTCTCCTTAAAAACATCCATTGATGAAGGACCTACAACTTCTGGTGGCAAGCTGTTCCACTGGTTTTTTGTCCTTACTGTTAGGAAGTTTCTCCTTAATTCCAGGTTGCTTCTCTCCTGGATTAGTTTCCATTCATTATTTCTTGTTCTGCCTTCTGGTGCTTTGGAGAATAAGTTACTCCCCCTCTTCTTTGGGGCAGCCCCTCAAATACTGGAGTACTGCTATCATGTCCCCCCCTAGACCTTCTTTTCTCTAGACTAGCCACACCTGCAACAGTTTAATCTGCATCCAACCACCTGTCACACATCGGTTGTGGTCTTTCACAACTTACGGTAGTTGGTCTGATTTGGTATGTCTCAGGCAGTGTAGAAGTCCCAGGATGTGACTTCCGTTAGCTTCTTTCTTGAGTGTGGTTGCACCACAGTCTTATTTTGCACACTCCTTTGCATCCCTCTTACGTGTGCAAGACTCTGTCTTAACAATTACATAAACTACGCCAGTTCTTATTCGCATGCAGATACGGAATATAACGTTTCCCTATGTGAAAAAAAGGTTATTTTTTGCATTTTTTCCTGCTTATATATACAGTATATACATACACTTTTTCCTCTAGTTCTATATATATATATTGAATCAGAGGAAAAAGTACTGTATTTATTTTCACTGGTGCAAGCTCATTACTCCTAGTACAGGTAGTCCTCAACTTATGACCAAAATTGATCCCTACAATTTCTGTTGTTAAGTGAGACATTTGTTAAATGTGTTTTTGCCCCATTTCACAACCTCTCTTGCCAAAGTTGTTAAGTGGAAGCACAGCAGTTGATAAGTCGATAACATGGCTGTTAAGTGACTCTGACTTCCCCATTGTCTTTGCTTTGTCGGAAAGTCGCAAAAGGGAATCACACGACCTGCAACCGTCATAAGTTCATGTCAGTTGCCAAGCATCTGAATTTTGATTCTGTGACCATGGGGATGCTGCAACTAACTGTAACCTGTGAAAAATGGTCATAAGTGACTTTTTTTTTTAGTGCCGTTATAACTTTGGTCACTAAAGAAACTGTTATAAGTTGAGGACTATCTGCATAATTTGCAACCATCTTCTGCAGTGGGGTGCAATTAATGGATCGAATCTTTTGAACAGTGGTGCTGAATCTGAAGTAGACCACGCTTAAACCTCAACAGCATTCTGTTTCTCCTTAAAACTTGAGTTCTGTGGAATTCTGAATTTAACCCAGTTCTTTGTGTGTGTCTGTGTGTGCTAATAATTCAAAATGCTGATGACACTATTATTATTTTTTAGATTTCATAAGCTGCAGCTTCATGACATGCTCCGAGTGCTTAGCTCCAAACTGTACTGTAGCACAAAAACAAAAACCCCGATTTTTAATAAAATTTGGTGGTGGTTGGAAAACAGGCTACCAAAACGCTCCACTTCTCTGCCAAGAACGTATTCTTGAGGGCCAATACGAGCGACAGAAATTCTTGCCCTTGCATTTTTTTTCTCCTGCCGTTTTAATGACAAATTACTTGGCTTCATCCCTTCATCCAGCCCATTTTTTAAAATGTAAAGCAGGAGGAGGAAATTGGGCAAAAGAAGCGGACACGAATATCAGCAAAATAGAATGCAGAAATTAATATGGCCATTACATGTAAATAGGGGACGTAATGACCATGATTACACTAAATCTTTATTGCCTTGGCAACAATAAAAAAAATTATTTTCCCAGCTTGTCTGCATGTTAGATTCAGACTTTGCATGATAAGACATCCATTAATAGAATGGCTTGTTTAGAGGGTGTCTTGAGTTTTTATTCGGTGCCAGAGCAAGACACTTTAACATTCCCAAGCTTTTAAAATGGATTTTTTTTGGGGGGGGGAAGAATTTAAATGGCACTGACCCCATCGATTGGGTTTGATGTTGACTGTGGATTGGATAAGTGTTTTCATGGAGTGATTTGGAGGTCTTCTAGTCCACCCCCCTGCTCAAGCACAAATGGTTGTCCAGTCCCTTCAAAAAAAAAAAGCAAGGAAGTCCAATTGCCTCCTGAAAAAAACCACCTTTGGGATAATTGTCAGGAAGTTTCTCCTTAATTCCAGGTTGCTTCTCTCCTGGGTGAGTTTCCATCCATTGCTTCTTCTCCTGCCTTCAGGTGCTTTGGAGAATAGCTTGACCCCCCTCCTCTTTGGGGCAGCCCCTCAAATATAAAGCCCCCTAGAGGGGCATCGTTTCTCTGGTTTTGCAGCCGCCCCACTGCGCTTTCCACCATCTGCTTCGAAAGGCTGATAGAAATATATTTTGCATTGAAGTGGTTTAGCCAGGAGTTAACCACTTCTTCTCATCCAAGAAGCTTCTTCAAGCTCAGCTTGGATGGTGGAGGAATGGAAGGATTTATATTCCTTGCAGACGGCTGGTCATTTGCATCTTTTTTATAGAGTCGCTGAGGCTACTTGGAGGTTTATCTGTGTCTTCCGGGTCACCCGAGGAGTGAAAATGGGTGTGGAGCCTCCTTGGAACTGCTGAATGGACTGTTGTAAAAAGGTTCCACACCCATTTGCACTAGTCAGGTGACCCTAAAGGCACGGATATACCTCAAAAGTGGTTTCACCACCTGTCAAAGGATGCAAATGACCAGCTGTCTCAACGGCTCTCAGTTGAAACTATTAGCAGCTGCTCTACATCCTCTTATCTCCAGACTACAACGCAGCTCCTCTCAGCAGTCCCAAGAACGCTCCACACCTCAGGTGACCCTGAGGATACAGACAAATCTCCGAGTGGCCTCAAGGACCCTCTAAAAAGGATGCAAACGACCAGCTGTCTGCAAGGAGCATCAATCCTTCCCTTCCCCACTATCCTGTCAGAGCTGAAGAAGCTTCTCGGATGAGAAGCAAAACGCCTTCAAAAAAAAGAAAAAAAAGAAAGTCCAGTTGCCTCCTGAAAAAAGCACCTTTGGGAAATCAAGTCTTCCTTGCTACGTCCATAACTACCTTCTTCTCAACCTCGACAAAGTTCCTCCTACCAGAATGTTGTCTAAGCATCTCCTCATGACACTTACTGGGTAATATTGATTAATCTACCATTCTATTGGGTCCTCCTGGTTGAGTGACTCATCAACGTGCCATCAAGGTGGTGCTGGAGTGGAGAAAACCATTGAGGTCCATCTTCTCAGGGATGAACAAGCAGCACATCTTCTCCCCGTTTCTCCTATTGCCTTGCCCATCAGGCCACCTTTCCAGTAGGCACCTCAACTGGGCCAACCAGTTGTCACCACCGTGACCACATTCACTTCCATGACCAACACCACCATCATCAGCTCAACTTTCCATTGGCCCGCCAAGTGGGCCAACCAAGACACTGAACGTTCTCCAGTCATCCCCATCACCACGTTCCCTTTCCAGCAGGCCCATCCCCCAACATCCTCACCACCATCCTCCTCCTCCTCCTCACCACCAACCTAACCATCGTCACTAACACCATCACCCGCACCACCATCAGGTCACCTTGTGGGCCCCCGACCGGGTCAACCCAACGTCTGTAGAGATTCTCAGTCATTCAGGTTGTCCCAAAGGTGCCTTTAGCTATACAATTTGGGATGAACACCCTTGGAATGGTGTGGGAGGAGGAATGGATTTCCAGAGGGGGAAAAAACCCTGCAGACTACAGGAACCATTTGCTCCACTCAGGTGACCCTGCGGACACAGATAAACCTCCAAGTGCTTCAAGACCTTCTAAAAGGATGCAGACGACCAGCTGTCTGCAAGGAGCATCAATCCTTCCCTTTCCCACCATCCAGTTAAGAGCTGAAGAAGCTTCTTGGATGAGAAGCGAAACGTCTTCAAAAGAAGAAGAAAAAGCCAAGTAAGTCCAGTTGCCACCTGAATTACTAGAATCTAGTTACCACTAGATAGAAGCCACCCCTGAGAAGACTTCTCTTCTAGAACAGGACAATCATACAGATCTTAAGGAGCGAGGTTGGTAATGATCTCTGAAGACAACTTGAAGATCTCAGCTGATTCAAAGGGATGGACTCTGGAGCTAATTGGAAAATAAAGTTTCTTTTCAAAAAAAACCATCATCACATCCTACTACACAATTCAGGAGCCATCTGGCTGTTTGGTGTTGGCACCAAAGACAAGCCAGCAGGTCCTTTCGTCAGCTCCAGGAGAACACTTCTGATGTCCCCAACACAAGGAAGACTTGTTGCTGACATCCCTTCCACTTCCTTAATAAACACAGTTACCGTTTGTTTGCCCCAAGCAAGCCAAAATTGGAACTTCAGTTCAGAAGTGGCAATTTATAGCCTCGATTTTAAAAAGGTAAATTGTGGGCTCTGGCCAAAATGCATTTGTGTGTGTGTGTGTGTAAGTGCGGTGAAAAGAGGAACTTCGAAACAACTCAGGAGAGAAGATTTGGGATCTAGAAATATTTACACACAGAGTACAGCAATCATTGTAGAGCCAGGAAGTCTGGTCTAAAACCAACCTATTATTTGGAGTATTTATATCAGCATAAAAATGGGATTCTGTCTACTCCAAGTTTACATTTTGTTTTCTATCTTGAGTACTGAACAAACACCACGGCAATCCTAAACTCTAATGCCTGCTCATTATGTGCACGCAGAGGTATGATTTGAGTTGCTGACCTAATGTTATGCTCTCCTAAATATATATATATAAATATATATAAAATGCATTAGCCTTCCCGTTATGCTGCCTTAATTAAGGATAACTACATGGTTCTCCCAGAGCCACACATGGTGGATTAAGAAGCAGGAGGAACAAACCTATTTCAGACCTTGTTTTCTGGAAGGACAGGGATTAAAAATAATAATTAAAAATGTGTGTGGCGACTGGAGACTCTTTGACTTCAGCCGTGTCCACATTCGTTTCCGATTTGGCAATTTGGGACACGGAATTACTGACCATTATTTCCATGGGGCTACGTTTTTTTTAAAAAGCTACGGAGGAATCACAGGAGAAGAGGCATGTGACATCGCCAACACCTTGGGTGGAAGCTACTTCACTCCGTAGTGAGAACTTCACAACGATGACCACACTCAGACGTTTCTCTACAAACCTTCACAGTGGTTGCCTTGCAGGTTCCATTCCTGAAATATCTCAGTCAAGGGTCCAGTTTGGAAGGTGCCAGGTGGGGAAAGGTATTTTTTTTTACTGGGATCAGAAGTTTACCTATTAAAGATTTAAAAAAAAGTCTATGTATTTGTAAAAGGTATGCCATGTAATAGCAGTCCAACTATTCATTAGTTGCTTTATTCAGGTTTATCTCCAGAGCTAGTACAGTAGTACCTTGGTACCCAACTGCTTTGAACCTCATCGAATTTGGTCCCAGTGCTCATCATTTGTTTGGTACTCAACACATAAGCTATCATTCGCATTGATCCCGCAACTGATGAGACTAGATAGGAAGAACACAGTTCCTTGGAGTGAATGATGACCAATGTCAGTGTTCCAAATAGCATCTGGAATTAAATCAGACTCCAAGGAAAATCATTCCTCAAAGTTCCAATGTATTAAGAGAACCATGTTGGCACATCTGCGGAAACCCGAATCTGAAGATTCCCAGGTTTCCATCACCCAGTTGAAAGTTGAAGATCTTGCCCCCACACACCAACAAGTCCGACACGTGGTCCAATCATTCACTGCCAAGCTGGCATCTTCGACCATCCAGTTCCGGTCAGGTGCAGAGACAAAAGATGACCTTGGCTTTATAGAAAGAATTTTGTTATGGCTACATATCTCCAACTCCGTACTATCCCCCCTCCCATTTTCCCACAATAGAAAATGCATAGTAGAGCAATATTAAGTGTGGCAGGCCAAAGATCCAGAAGAGAATATGGCTGCAGGCCTGCAACCATCTTTCAGCTGGCTTCATTAAACCGCCCAAGTGGTACTTTTAATTCAGCTTCAAAATAAAATGATTTCTCTCTCTCTGAAATCTCACCGCTATCAGTGTAGTCTGCAGTCAGAAATCAGAAAGATTTTGGACCGGCGTTTCTCAACCTTGGCATCTTGAAGGTATATGGACTTGGCTGGGGAATTCTGGGAGTTGGAAATCCACAAATCTTTAACGTGCTAATAAGGTTGAGAAATAGACAGCTCTGGGCAGTCTTCAAGGACAGGTCTTCATGAAGAGTTCGTTACGGTAATCTAACGTGTGTGTGTGTGTGTGATCACCATAAACCCAAACCGTACCTTTTTGATCAGCTGGGATAAGAAGCGCCTTCTGTATTGAACGGAGGGAGGGTACTTCAAACCGAGTGGATGAAACACAGTCTGAAACGATGAAAAGAAGAGCAGAGGTGGTGATTGTCGTTAGATCCTAGGTAGAGGCAGATATTTTTCTCTCTGGGCACACTGAGAATATATCTGCTGAACAAACCTCTGCATTGGCGACAGGAAGGGCATCGGGCCAGTAAACACTCAGCTCCATTTAGCTCCACCCCGTTAAGAGAAGATGATGATGATGATGATTGAGAAGGAAGTAAGACCTACTTCCAAAGAAATATTTACCTTCTGCAGGATAGCCAAAAACGGAGAGGAATCCTCTGAATATTTTAGGGCCTCTTCAAGACTCTATAGATAATAAAACACATGTAGGATTTGATGGAGGGAAGGCAGTTAAATGAACGACAGCTCAAGAAAGCATCGTTTTATTTTTACGAGGAGCAACCAGCAACTTCTCTGTTCTCCTATGAAATCTTTAAGATTTTTTAAAAAGTGATTTTTCATTTAAAAAACAAAAAAAATCTCACATTTACTCTGTGCATGGCAGAAAGTAAATGTAAATACAGTGCAGGTAAGTCCTCAGTGGCTAAGACGCCCGAGTTTGTCGATTAGAAAGGTCGGCAGCTCGAGCGGTTCGAATCCCTAGTGTAGGTCTCCTGCGTGAGCAGGGGGTTGGGCTAGATGACCTCCAAGGTCCCTTCCGACTCTGTTACTGTGACCAGATGTTGAAGGGTTACAATTCTCCCCCCCCCTCCGCAGTTCTGGATACTGAGCCACACATCTGCCCAGCTTCTGTGGCCTAAAGGTGGCGGTGCTCTTGCCTCACAATCAGGAGGTTGTCAGTTCAATCCTAGGTAGAAGCAGTAGAAAGGGTCTCCTGCTCAGGCAGGGGGTTGGACTAGATGACCTCCAAGGTCCCTTCTGTTAAATCTGTTATCTGTAGGGGCTGAATTTAGGGCAAAGAGGATGAACTTCCATG
>JANHFT010001427.1:318537-329024 GCA_032467955.1 Pseudoxenodon macrops
CTGCGTCTTCGTCTTCTTCTACTTCTCCTGCTCCTACTCCTTCTCCTCCTCCTCCTCCTCCTCCTCCTCCGCCTCCTCCTCACCACCCTTGGTCTACCACCCCTGATGACGCTCGGTGTCTCCTCTCCCAAAAGTGTAGCAATCAACGAAGATAATTATACGTAGAACGACCGACACGCTACGCCCCATTCAGAAGCTACAACACAATCAGAGCGTCAATTATTTAAACCGTAACTAACATAGCTCTGCATGCCTTTCCAGGGCTTAGACAGAACACGGAGCATTGTTAGAATGGCATAAAAGAGCCAAATGAAATATTAATGGAAGGCAGCTTTGTTCTCAGCACAGCCAGACCGAGGTGGTTGTAAAAAGCTGGATTCCTGCAGTTGCTACAGCTTTAATTAGGAAGGTCACTATCTCCCTACCCTTCCTTGGGTTCTTTTAATTTCCACCGAGGAAAACAGCCCTCTGCATTTTATTGAATACCCTCACATTTTTTTTTATTTTTAGAAATCAAAACAGCAACGTTTCTTGGCATCTGTTGTGAGTTCTAGGTGTTATTTTGCTCTTTAGAGATAAAGCTCTTTTCTATAGCTTTAAAATAACAGAGGAGGCAAATTTATTCGTATGGGGAGAACCTGCTCTACGGGGATATTGTAGTCGGAAAGAGAAGGAGAAGAAAAATCTTTACAACCCCGATGCTTGAATCCACTTAAGGCCCCCCCAAAAATGTAGAATAGATGTTATACATCAGCTATGCTGGATGGATATAAAAACAGGTTTTAACCATTTCTCTGCTCAGATTCTCTTTGTTCCAGGCAACAAAAAATAGAATGTCGATGAGACAACAGAATGTTTGACTTACATAGGAATCCCCATCATATAAGCGATGGGTTTGAGAAGGAGAATGCTTTTTCAAAAGGCAACTGAACTTTCTTTGTTTTGCCTTGAAGAGGTTTTGCTTCTTGTCCAAGAAGCTTCTTCAGTTCGGATTGAATCTGACTGAATTCTGACTGATGGCAGCACTCAAGAAACTTGTTGGCTGAGAAGTGAAACGTCTTCAAGGAAAAACAAAGGAACTCCAGAAGTTGCCTTTTGAAAAAGCACCTTTGGGACTTGTCTCTAATTTTCACCCAGATCCGAGACTTGCGTTTCCTTAGAAATAATCTAGGAGTTTTCATACTTGCAAATATTTCTTAACTATAGATGAAGGTGCGTTTAACACCAAATATCAACTTTGGAAATATATGCACACGTGTGACACATGTGGCTTTGGGATGAGATCTTGGTCGCAAAGCTGCTTTTTCAAAAGGCAACTGGACTTTCCTTGTTTTTTCTTGAAGAGGTTTCGCTTCTCATCCAAGAAGCTTCTTCAGTTCGGACTGAAGGTCTTCAAGGAAAAGCAAAGAAAACCCAGTTGCTTTTTTTGAAAAAAGCATCTTTGGGACAACCATGACCTGGATGACTGAGAATCTCCATGGATGACATCTAGGACGAGCTCAGACATAACTGCCACATTTCAATGCTGATTTGTTTCATTGCTGAAAGAGGGCAGTGAATGATCGAAAAAAGTACTGGTTACTGGTCATCCTGGTTACTGGCTCAGCAGTTAAGATGCTGGGTTTCTCAGTCGGAAAGCCAGCAGCCCATGTTCGAGACCTGAGTTTCATGCGACGGAGTGAGCTCCCGTCCTTGCCTCAGCTCCTGCCAACTTAGCAGTTCAAAAGCATGCAAATGCGAGTAGATAAATAGGTAGCACTTTGGAGGTAAGATAACAGCGTTCTGTGATGTCATGCTGGCCACATGACCACAGAAATGTCTTCGGACAGAGCTAGTTCAATGGCCTTGAAACAGAGATGAGTTTAGAGTCGGTCACAACTAGGAGAATAAAATCTGCAGGGACTTCTTTATCTTTAATCCCGATAACAGATGCTGGTACTTTTTTCTTCTTCAATTCTATAGCCCTTCACTATTTTGGTAGTTACGTCCCTTTTGATGCAAACCAAAAGAGATCACCACTAACTCAGCTCAGATGCTGCAGACATTGAGTACATTAAAATAATATATGGTATAACCGCAATTATTGTTTTCTGTATAGCATTTAAGCATTTTGGCATATCTATCTACAATCAAGATTCTTTTTTTTTTTAAACCGTACAAATGTATGGTACTTTGGAGTATTGAAAAATAATAATTTGCACGTTGAAAAACAGATTAGCATACGAAAAGCTCTCAGATACTTGATGACTGTGACATCTATTAAAAACAGTCACATTTGAAAAACAGGGAAGTACAATTAGAACTAAATTGTTCCCGCTCTAAGCTTTCATAAAATGAAACATAGACAATCAGATTTCAGGACAATGGAAGACAAGTTAGCTCTAATTTGACTATGGATAGTTTAACCACATTCCTGTTATTCATTTTCTAATATAGTCATCTATGTAATTACATTTGATTTTTACCAGCCCTTGTGGGAGAGAATGTTCTTAATTTATTGACCTTCCAAAATGCAATTTATTATTTTTTGCACATATTTGTAGGAATAAATTAGATTTCCATGGCAAAAAGACAATTTGCAGCTTTCAGTGGTTTTTTTTTTATACTTCTTGTAGTAAATATATAGATCAGCAAAAGTTATTTTCAGTGGTGGGATTCAGCCAGTTTGCAACCACTTCGGGAGAACGGGTTGTTAATTTTCTGAGCAGTTTGGTGAACTGGTTGTTGGAAGAAATCATTAGGGCAGAGAACTGGTTGTTCAATTATTTGAATCTCACCACTGGCTATTCTGTTATCTGCTTAGTAGAGCTGTGGGGTTTTTTTCCCCCTTCCTTCCAACTGAAAGATAAAAAAGGAACATTTCTGATATTCTCATCCAGAGAACATTCCTGATCACTCTGAAGAAACGGTTGTCCGTCATTCTTCGATGATTCTTCTACTCTGATTCGTCACACAAACGATACGCATCGTGTCATTTGGAGCAACAACATATGACAGAAGCACATTTGTATTATATGGGAAGCCATGAATCATGGGGACACCACTTCTCCTCCCCTTCCAGGCAGAGATGGCATTCAGCCGGTTTGCACCGGTTTGGATGAATTGGTAGCCGCAATCGCAGGTGGGCCCACTCACTTTCCCTGGCTCCAAGTCGTGCTATTTAGGCACATTTTTTTGAGGCCGGTCGCAGGCACAGACGTTGCGCGAGCGAGCAAATTGCAAGTGTGTAAGGCTGGGTGTGTGGACAGACAACGCATGTGCGAGTGAAGTGAGCGCGCGCACGGCGAACCAGTGGTAAAGGTAAGTGAAACCCACCCCTGATTCCAGGGCTAACCAGTTGATCAAGAAAGACTCCAGGACCCTTAATAGAGAAACAGCTTGGATCTGAAGAGGCGTGGAAAGTTTTCAGATGACTTAAAATTCTGAATCATTAGTTGCATCTCACCAATACCTCGGTTGGCTCTTTGGGGGGGGAAACAAATCCGCACCGCGCCTGTCATTGAAGCAGCCGATCTCTCCCTCCCCAATGCAAATACATTGTATGGGAAATAAAGGCTAGACGAAACAAGGGACTAGGGGCCAGAATTTGAATGCCGCCTTAAAGCTTTTAATTAACACCCTCTGAAAAGGAGCCTCTTCTCTCAAGCAAGTAATAAGAAGCCAAAGGATGGAAGCTTTGCAGATGCTCCGTTCCTGCCTGCGCTCTCAGAAACTGAGAAAAGGCTAATCAGGATTGTTTTAAAGGCATTCCGCCCCCCACTTTGCCAAGCTTCAGTCTCTTATTAGTTCACTCTTAGCTGGCATCATTGTTTGGTTAGTGTTTGCAAACCATCAAAGGAACCAAGATTTCTCTTAATCCCCCCCCCCTCAAAAGCAATGCTTTTGAAAGATGCCATGTCCATGCAAGAGAGCTGGAAGGCTGGCCCTCCTCAATTCCACAAACAGACACACAGAAATACACAGAGACTCTCTCTCTCACACACACACACCTCTCTTTGGTCTTCAGCACAACTATTTTGGATTCGTTAGCTTTGGGAAGCATGTTGAGTTAAAGACCAACCATCTTAAAGCATGGCTGGCTGGGGAATTCTGGGAGTTGAAGTCCACAGGTCTTAGAGTTGCCATGTTGGAAACCCCTGCTGTAAAACTTTCCATGACAAAATAAAGACTGGTAGAGGTACATCCTCTTCCAACACACACACACACACACACACACACACACACACACCAGAGGTGGGTTTCTACTGGTTCTATCCAGTTCTATAGAACCAGTAGTAATTCCCCAGTGACGTGACGGAGCCAGTTTCATTGGTGTCTCCATGGGCGCCGCCATCTTGGATTTTCTGTGCATACGCGGAAGCTAGTTTTTGATTGCTGCGCACACGCAGCGCAACCCTCAGCAAACCAGAAGCAAAAATATTCACAACTCCCCCCACCCACACACACACACGTGAGCACAGTGGTTGGACACCCTTGATATCTGGGGAATTCTGGGAGTTGAAGTCCACACGTCTTAACCTTGCCAAGGTTGGGCACCTCTGTTGTACCGCAAATACAAGCCATGGTTTCAATGATAGGTCGTTGTTGTTGTTTTTAAATTCTACCGCCGATGTATCGACTCGCTAGGCAATGACATAGCTTTGGCTGGATCAGTTAGAGGGAAATTCTCACACGTTGGCTGCTCTTGCGTGACTTTCAGAATTGTTGTTCGCAAAGGAAGGGGAGGAAAAAAAAATGCAACCTCATCTAAATATATCTAAAGAGACCTCCAGCCAGCAAGCTTGAAGACAGCACATTTTTTAAAGAAGGGGAGTGTGTGCAGGGGGGGAAGGAAGGAGGAGGAAAACCCCGACATTGTTCTATGACTCTCGGAATCAAAAAGCTGCCCAATTTCCAAATGAATGTATAACAATGCTGCAGATCAGGCGGCTTCTCTAAAGGGAGACGGTGGGAGTTTACGGCTAATGAGGCTCAGCAGTGGCGTTTGACAGCATGCTTATGTCTTGCCAGAATCTCGTCAGCCCTCTAAGATAGGCAAGGTCAAGAAAGAAGCTCAGTGGGGATCCCAGAAGCATCCTTCATCCTTCGAGGGTGAAATAACATCAGCTCAAAAAGCTCTTTGTTTCCTTTTTTTTGCCCCACCTTATACTAAACGAAATCTTACTTTCAGTTTCTTTCCCACACTTTTCGATTAACTGGGACGGTGTAAGTTTTTTGGGGTCAAAGCTCCCCTTTAATCATAGAATCACAAGCCTAGAAGGGACCTTGGAGGGAGTGGTGAAATCCATTTTTTTTAAAACTACTGGTTCTGTGGGCGTGGTGTGGCTTGGTGGGCGTGGCAGGGGAAAGATACTGCAAAATCCCCATTCCCTCCCCACTCCTGGGGGAAGGATACTGCAAAATCCCCATTCCCTCCCCACTCCTGGGGGAAGGATATTGCAAAATCCCCATTCCCTCCCCACTCCTGGGGGAAGGATATTGCAAAATCCCCATTCCCTCCCCACTCCTGGGGCCAGCCAGAGGTGGTATTTGCCAGTTCTCTGAACTAGTCAAACTTTCCGCTACCGGTTCTCCAGAACCCGTCAGAACTTGCTGGATTTCACCCCTGGGCCCTGCACTTACATCGCATCTAAAATGGGGCCACGTGAATACGTCTGGGAGGGGTGGGGTGAGTAGGGCCAGCCAAGGTTGGGGATTTGGTGGTTCACTAAACCAGCCATAATGTTAGCTATGGGGTCCACCAGAACCTGGGCGAACCTGTAGCAGCCCAACCCCTGCTTCCAGCTGTTTTTACATTTCAGTTAAATTGCAACTTTTACGGTGGGTCGATTTATTTTATTTTTTTACATTAGCCATGCTTAATTCTGCGTCACTTGAGAAACCGTTGGGAGAATTTCTCTTCCTAAAATTTAGGGAAGAATGTCGAATCTCAGCCCAGCAATAAGTGAACATCAGCTGGATGGCCCCAAGCGCTGAGTAAATCTCCTGAAATCAATCTCCTAGAAATCATCATAATCATTTTTATTTTTTTACTCTGCAAAAACAACCCAAATTATGCCTAGACTATATTTTCCCCAATGGCATTTTCTGATGGGGCGGGGGGGGAAAAAAACCCAAAATCAAAATGGTTTTCTCTCTGTTCTCATTTGTTCTTCAGACTCCCTTTTTCTTTCTCCCTTTGACTAATTAGTTTGTTAGTTGTTATGGCAACTATGCATTGCTCTAGGCGCCCGACGTTAGAGATCAAGCTGCAAACAGAGATGTCTAAAGAATATAGATGGGTTTTCTTGGGTTATTTAAATCCTGTTCTACCTCTCTCTCTCTCTCCACCCCACAACCCCCCATGGTCCACTGCTTCAACCATCCAGGTTGTTTATTAATGTCCCGGCGTCTTCTCTGAGACATAGGCAAATGAAAAATCGGTTACTTTGGGCTTTGCAAACCTTTCTTTCCAGCCTAGGGCACTGTGTGACATTCAAGGGACTGATACGTTTTACAGTCATAACGGGCACCCCCTGCGCACAAAATGTGACTTTAGAAGAAGTCTGACAATATAATAGCAGATCTTAATCCAATGCTGCTTTTTCTGGGCCGGCTTTTAACAAAAACCGGGGTACATATCGTGAATTTTCACTCTGGCTCTCTTACCCATCACATCATTACCTCGATCTAATTCACCAACTGGCAACAGTGTTTTATTTCAATGCGTTGCGTTGGAAAGTTGATAGATAGACCGATGTTTTAACAGCCAAAAAGTTATGTGCTTTTAATATTTTGCAGGATTTTGATCACCGATATGCAAAGTTATTTAGTACCGGGTGTTATCTTGTAGTTCGCATGCAAGCAGTATTTTATTATTGGCTTGGGTTTTGACAACTCACTGTGACATATTTCACATCTGAACTTCTCCAAACAAACAAAAAGAGACGGCAACCTATCTCGAAAATCCTTGATTTGCTTCCGCGGTGAAAATCGCTATGCAAATGTTGACGTTTTGAAATTCAAATGGCAAAAATGAAGTTGTTGGAACAGTGGGTGCATATTTCTGCAGTTTTCACCTTTGTTCGTGGAAGGGGAAGATGGAAAGAAGGTAAATTCCATTCGGCAGGAAAATAGAACAGTAGGGGCAGAAATTACAAAGGAGTGTTGAATTTTGCAATGGCGCAAAAGGTAGTTGTGAGAAAAGAAACCCAATCAGTCTTTCATGTGCCTGTAGCTACTTGCCATGGACACGTCTCCTGATGTCAGGCCGAGAACATCATTTGAACAATGTGAGAGGACAGACTGCTTGCAAAAAGCAATAGCAACGGCACTTAGACTTATATACCACTTCACAGTGCTTTATAGCCCTCCCTAAGTGGTTTACAGAGTCAGCCTATTGCTCTCAACAATGTGAGTCCTCATTTTACCAATCTTGGAAGGATGGAAGGCTGAGTCAACCTTGAGCCTGGTGAGATTTGAACTGCTGGCAGTTGGCAGAATTAACCTGCAATATTGCATTCTAACCACTGTGCCACTGTGGCTCTTGGGAGCCAGCTCCTGGACTGCTGGTGTCCTGTTCCTTTAAGACAATCCAACAGCTGGGTGTAATGGTGTCGATGTGTTGAAGGTGTTTTGTGTCTCTTTGGGAAACCCAAAGCAGCCTGAAGCAGCCTAAGGCAAATAGGAGAGTTACTGCTCTCCAGAAGTAAGACTCACGAAGAGAAGAATGGAAGAACAGGAGTTGTAGCAGGTAGGCCGAGCAGCATAAATGCTCCACTTTATCTCATGTTCAAGGTTTCTGCAGACATTAGCTAGTACTGCTGGGAGCCAGGAAGGGTTTTTCCAGATCTGCCTCAGTGGCCCAGTGGTTAGAGTGCAGTACTGCAGGCTACGTCTGCTGACTGCCAGCTGACTGCAATTTGGAAGTTCGAATCTCACCAGGCTCAAGGTTGACTCAGCCTTCCATCCTTCCGAGGTGGATAAAATGAGGAGCCAAATTGTTGGGGGGCAAGAGGCTGACTCTGTAAACTGCTTAGAGTGGACTGTAAAGCACTGTAAAGCAGTATAGAAGTCTAAAGTGCTATTGCTAAGTGCTAAAGAAGGAAGGGAGAAAGTGGTAAGGAAGGAAGGAAGGAAGGAAGAAAGAAAGAAAGAAAGACAGAGAAAGAAAGAAAGGAAGGAAGGAAGGAAGGAAGGAAGGAAGGAAGAAAGGAAGGAAGGAAGGAAGGAAGGAAGGAAGGAAGGAAGGAAGGGTTTTAGAAGTTCTATTTTGTGGGACCCAATTCTATTTTGTTTGATATATCATACAAATTGAATGTACCCAATGTATGATATATTGATTTGATGTAGAGATTATGATGCTGGCATAGAAACTAGGAGTCTAGTTCTAGTCTAGTTCTATTCCTTATAAATATAAGTTATTACATTTTCCATAAGATTTTTTGTTCTTTAAAAAAAGGGGTGAAATCCACAAGAAAACTAAAGCATTATGAGGAGATGAATTTTATCAAATATGGATACTTCTCACAAAGCTATAGTCAGGATGATTACGTGTGAAGAAAATTCATTTGAAGACAGTTCTACCAGTCTCTGAATCCTAGGGATGTACACATTTATGTTTTTTCTAATCTGTACAGTCACAAGACAGTCACACTATCTAGTTCTAAGACATTTTGCTTCCAGAATCAAGCCGGGTATTCTTGTCAATGCTGTTTTTTCCAGTGAAAACCTTACCTTCTTGGATTCATAACAACATAAATTCTCTCACATCCCATACAGCATCAGTATCCTGTTACTATTTAAATCTATTTCAGTAGGGATTGTTTAGCTTTTATCTCTCCTTTTCACAACCAAAACAATGTACAATTCCAGTTACAGTATTGAGTATTGAGTATTGAGGAAGTGCCTGTTGCGAATCAATAATACATGCTATCTTTTCATTATCACACCGCTTTGGAGTTATTGAATACAGAGAAGGAAAGGTGGCTTGATGACTTTGTGGCTCACCCCATGTAATATTAGATTGGAATGAACTTGGGCATCAGGGGGAAGAGCCATAGCTAGGGAAATGATTAGGTAAGAGGCAGCTTAGCCCATAAACGGAATGTTTTCTTGGACTGCAAAGGGAGAAGTTTACTATCAGACTTGCAAGATTCTATCTATTAAATAACCTTACAATAAATTAGAATTAGTTCATCTAGTCATGCTTCTTGTCTAGATTACCAGAACTGGTTATATGTTCTGACAAACTGAAAAATGCACCTACATATGACGTGTACAGAAAAAGTGAGTGGGAGTAGCAACATATTTCTTTTTATATAGAGTGAGTGGTTGGAAACCTGTTACTACAGAAGCTATGACAACATAGGTGCTGACTGAATGCCATTTTGCACTCTCCTGTCACAGAGCTAGAACACTTATTATTTGTGGTGATCTCTGAATTTTCTCCACATGTTTAAGTTGGCAGGTGTGAACATAACCAAAAGCAAGTTCAAAGTGCATTGGAGGGGCTGGGGGATAAATGGAAGAAGTTATAGTTTAAAGGTATCTTAATATTAGTGCTCCTCACTGAGATGGTACAGGGTGAAACACCCAAACATTTTCATTCTTAAAATCCCCCTCTGTGTTTGTATGTTTGTACTGGAGACAGCACAAACATAGCTTCATCTTACCTCAACTGAATTAGAAAAAGAAAATACCAAGAATTGTCCCTTCAGCAGTTGGGCTCAGGGATTTCAGCCTGTGTCGAATGTATATTTTCATTTAGTTATTCAATTGATGGAGGGATTTCTGCTCCGTGATATATTGTGCCAAAATATATCTGTGATACCACAAGTGCTCCTTTTGGTTAGCTGACATGTGATGCTTCCACATTTCATCATTATTGAGTGCTTCACAAAAATGCCTTAAACACCTGTTTGCATGAAAACACCCAGACATCCACTGAACCCTTATGAAAACTTGAGAACCTGCTTTACTAATAATTTCTATTTTTCAATTCTCTATTTTTTTTAAAAAAATGATTGAAATGTCATTTTCTGTTTTTATATGAATGATTATTTTTCATTTGAAAATAAAATCTCCCGGAAACAGAATTGTAAAGCAAAGGGGTTGGGAAAACCCTGAGCAAAAGGAGTTTCCCAAAATAATCCTCCTGGTCTGAAAATGTCTGCATAATTTCTGCTACCCTGTAACCTTTTTTTAAAATTAACTTACCTATTTTAATTCCATGGCCCATAATGTTGTAAAAAGTATTATCTTCAATCTTGAAATCTGATATTCCTGATAGGCTAACTCCCTGAGCAAAAGAATCCAGTACAACACAATGTCGCATGTAAGAGTCTAAAAAAGCAAAAAAGAAAAAGACTTAGATACAGACCAGCAAAATTGAAAGGTGATGCAATTCCATAGTGTTTAAAAGTCTCCTTTTGAGGAGAAGGCGTGGCCAGCCGAGGCGAGCAGACGGTCTCTGGAGAGCTCCCGGAGACCGTCGAACCTCTGCCCAA
>JANHFT010001428.1:0-14954 GCA_032467955.1 Pseudoxenodon macrops
TTTGGAGGTGCCATACACATTTCCCAAGAATGCCAGGATGAGAACAGCTGTTATAGTTTCTTTGCCTCATCATTTTTATTCTATTAATAATCAGAGAAGATGTTGGAGTAAACTGGGCTTAATCCAATATATGTTGGAGTATATATATCTTATATAAAGAAATATAATAATTCACCCAAAATTAACCAGTAAATGTCATTCAGGTAGCAATTTGAAAGGAAACCTTTGAGGCCCAAAGATAAACCTTTTATCTCATATACCTTAGGACGCTTACTTTTTCTCTACAGCTACTCATTGCTGATGTGACTAAATTTGTGAAATGAAATATCACATTTTCAAAGGTCCACTTTGACTCCTAAAATGCTAGGACCCTTGCAAGGATGCCAACTGAACAACTTTGTTAATGAAAATCAGGCTTCTTCAAAACATTGTTGTGAATTACCTTTGACCTAAAGGTGTTGTGTGACCTGACTGATCATACATATGGATGAACGAGATTTTGAGAATGGCAGAAAGTATCACTTTGCCTTCATTCAGACACATGCCCGTTGACGGCTTACTATAACCCGCATTCCCGAGTAAGCATTCATTCAAGAACTGCATAGAACTATTTGTACAAAACGTATCCATTGTACAAACTACAATGACTTGCAGCTTTATGCATGGCATAAGCAGAAGATAAAGGACACTTTTTGAATTTCATCCAAATGACTGACCTTTCAGTTTTTGCTGAGGAAGCTATTTGCTCACTTTCTTTGTTTATGATCTCACAATTTTTCAATAATTAAGCTGGATTCTTCAAAACACACATTCTAAGTATTTCACTCCTCTCTTCTTCCTTTCTGATGCTCTCCTTTGGTTGTACCAGAGGTGGGTTCCTGCCAGTTCAGACTGGTTCGCTAGAACCAGTAGCGGGAATTTCCCCCAAACGATGGGCGGCTGGACATGCCCCCAAACTGGTCCTCCCAGTGAAAATTGCCTGAAAAATAACCCTCTATACATGCACAAAGCCTCTTTCACATACACAGAGGGTTATTTTCGAGGTAATACCTGGATGTGATGGGGGCACGTGCAAGTGCGGTGAGCGCCCACGCACAAAATTGCACACTTTCATTGCGACCCGAACCAGTAGGAAAGGTGAGTAGAACCCACCCCTGGTTGTACCCTGAAGTTAATGTGCTGTGTTTAGAGATCAGTTTATGAAGTAAAATATTTGCACGTAATTTAAATGAAATATTGAGACATATGTTTCTGGAAAGTGGGTGAAAAATAAAATATGAATAGCAATGGTATTTTCCAGCATTCCCAGGAGATACAAATGCAGTATTTTAAAAGCTGGAGAGAATTTTATTGGATATTCAAAAAAAAAAAAAAAGCATCACTTAATTTTTCATCTCATCCCAGTTGGTTGTTAAGAGGGAGAAGTGATAGTTTAGAAACAGTATGCTAATGGATAAGGAGAATTCCATTATGGAAACTAAAATAAATAAATAAATTAGAGAACAAAATAAAAACCAGAATTTTATAGCAAACAAAACCTTCAATACTAACTTACTGCCAATGCACCATAGCCACAAATTATTTTTAGCAAAGTAGCCCCACTAGCTTCAGAATGATTACTTCATAACAAGCTATTTGTGAACATAAAATTATCCTGTACAAAATGCACACCTGCACAAGAAACCTATGCATACTGTACATATATATATATATATATATATATATAGATGATTCAGAGCCAAGACCTCTGTAAGCATTTTATGCATAGAATTGCTTGCCAAAACATTTTGCTGCAACCATCTCTCTTTCTTAAACCTTTTCACAACAATGGAATTAACCATTTAATTCCAATGTCTTTGTAAATAAGGTGAGTTATGAGCAATTAAAACAATAATGTAGTGTTTGCCTGTTTATTCCTGCTCCTATTTTTCTTCTGTTTTATTCCCTTTTGCTAATGTTTTTGCTGTAAAATCTTTGTTGATATTTGCCAAATTAGTGTCTCACCCCCTCCCACCATCACATACACAGAGATACATTTTTGGGGTGTAGTGTGGGTGTCCCATGAAGTCACCTTTGACTTCTGGCAACTGAACCAGTCCCTGCAGTTTCCTTGGCAATTAAAAAAAAAAAGGTTTGCCACTGTTTACTTTCTAAGGCTGATAGAGATGACTGGTCCCAAACTCATCCAATTGGTTTCGTGATAAGGCAGGACTAGAATTCAGAGTCTCCCAATTGCTAACCTGATACTTTAACCACTACTCCAAGGGTGAAATCCAGCAGGTTCTGATAGGTTCTGGAGAACCAGTAGTGAAAATTTTGAGTAGTTTGGAGAACCAGCAAATACCACCTCTGGCTGGCTCCAGAGTGGGATGGGAATGGAGATTTTGCAGTATCCTTCCCCTGCCACACCCACAGAACCAGTAGTAAAAAAAAATGGATTTCACTACTGCGCTACACCAAACTGATAGGGATACGTTGCAATAGAAACAGATCTGATTTATCTAATTGCTAAATTTAATAGATAGCTTATGCTAAGAGAATGCTTTCTGAACTCCTACAGCTTTTAATACCTGCACTTTTCATATCTTCCATTTAGAAGCTGAAGTTACAGAACTCCTGTAGTTTTATTTGCACTGGGATGACTGATATCAGAGGGTAATGCCAAAGGGATGAAACTCAGCCCTTTGGGGTTTATATTGTAGGTTTCTGAAAAATTCCATCTCATTGGCTTATACACTTTTCCATAAAATTGCTAAAAATATCTTCTGGGAATTTGAGATGACTTGCCTTAATACACTGAAAATACTTAACTTTTTATTTGCATTAAATGAGGTGTCGAAGGTGCTGAACCTGTATTGGTGTTGGAAATTATGTACGTCACTAAACCCACAAAAATTTTTTGGGGGAGTCCCTTTCCTTTCTGAGGCACTGCTATGACATTTCTTATCTAGCATAGCATTTATATACTACTAAAACTCTCACAGCCATATCTTTAATGGGGCAAACAGTGCATCATAGGGCAATAATTTTTAAACCAAGGTACCTCAAATGGCCTAACTTACAAAATGTGTGTCCAAAATTTGGGATGCATGACTCCCAAGGGAATGAATTTTCGAAAAGTTGTGGCTGTTACTGGTTGCTGCTGCACTGTTGGCCTGCTGCTGCAGTCACAAAATCTTCATTTTCAATGTTTTGTGACAGCTTCCCAACCAGTCTTGCAATCCCTCACTCCTGCCTGCTGAAAAGAGAAGGGAAGGCAGGAAAATTTCTGATGCTCCCAGCCTGATTCACACAAGAAAACTAAATGGGGAAGCCAGCAGGAAGTTGAAAGTCGTTCCTGCTCCCATTGCTTTTTTTGCCCGCCCTTGGTCATTCCATTTCTCTATTTAGGTAAGAAATATCACTGAAACAATAACCCAATGGTGGGTAGGTTGCCTAATTCTTATCTGATTTCAACCCAGAGGTCACAAGTTAATCAATAAAGCCATCTTCTTTAATAACATGATTAAGCATCATGTACCGATGCATGTTCCCACAGTTTAGTAAGCCATTTTTCTAAACAAGAAATGATATGTAATTTCCAATAAGAAGCATGGAGATCCTGGCAGCTGTTATCATATGCAAAATCAATTTTGTATTCTTTATATGACTGTAACATTTAATGATACTTATCAGGAAACAGCTGGCAGGGAAAAAAGCCATTAAGTAAGATTTGCTTCATTCTATAGTTATTCCAGAATTCTAGAGTTATACGACATTACCTCCACATATGAATAAAAATAAATCCAACTTCATTGTGTTTCCAGCCATTTATTTACTTTGGCAATTAGCACTGAAGTAACATACCAATGGAAAAAAATGTATTGGTTTTCTCTAAGTGTAATATTTGAGGTAAATTTAATATTTGTCTCCTAATAATATTCCCATTATTGCATATCAATTATTTTGTTTAAAATTGACATTCATTCAATCGTGCAATGTTTGACTAGTTTGGCTTCTGAATGAACTTATCTGTCTATTATCATTTACATTTAAAATGAGAGGATAGACCACAAACAAATGTAGAAAAAGTAGAATGTCACTAGAACTAGTTTAAATTCTTAAAAAAAAACCACACACACTCAAAGCTAGCATGCTCAGTTTGTGCATCATTTCTGATCTGGTCAAACTCATTCCAGAGTTTATTTAAGAATCAAATTATTCCAGAACCAACCTGAAGCAGAAGTAGTTATTAAACAATTAACAAAGTCCTCAAAAAGCACTTTAATAAACATTGTGTGTGGTCTCTAGACACTGTCAGATACACTGTACAGCCATACAGAAATGTAGATTTAATGTTTTCCTGAGGTACAAATGTTTCAAAGCCTTACATAGTTAGACTGCCAGTCCCTAAATGAATGCCTTGTATTATATTCCACTGCTTACTTGTTTTTATTGGTAAACAGGTTCCTTCACCAATAGATTTACTCTTTCATAGAAAGTGCCTTAAAAACAAAGAGGAAGTTTTCTTAGGGGTGACTCCCTATTTATAGAACTCCATCCCCAATTTTAGAATTCAAAAATTCCTATTTGAAATAGTACTAGCCCTAATACATTATGTTTTACCAAATTAGAGTATCATAGATTTATAAAATAAGATTAATGAAAGAATAGGATAAAAAGTAATATATATAAGTATAAAAATCAAATCAAACATTTCCTGGGAAGTTTCTGATAGATCTTGCCAGCTTTTAAACAGAACTTGGTGACATTTTAAGAGAATTCACCACTCTGCTCAGATAGGAGGTAATTAAGGAAAAAAGAGTCAGCACAAATTGAAACTTGAGGTAATAAAGGTGTAATAGGTTTGTGCATACATTGTGGTAAGACTGACAATAGAAAAGTATGTGAGGTCTTGTTTAAATAGCTCCTGATATACAATGACAAAAGATTCATAGTGTAGAATTTTTGGAAAGTCTCTTTCAAACTGCAGTTCACAGAGTGTTAAAGTTCTTCAAAATTCTGTTATCGCAATTTGACTGAGCTGTTGAGCAGGCTTATATCTGATGACTTGATTGCCTAAGTTGAGATCAGCAGGGATTAGGCTGTTCTCAATTTGTTGTGCCGTATCAGACACCCGTTGTTTGATGTTCTTCTTAGCTGTGTTGTACCACATTGTGATCAAAGCATGAGGAGAGAATAACAATAATAGAAGCTTCTTCTCCAATCCCATTGTTCATTTTGTAATGAAGGGGAATCATGTAACCCATGTGGGATCAAGCCTACAGAAAAGATTATAAATTTTAGCCAGCATTCAAATTTATTGACTGGCTTCAACTTTATGGAGAGTGGGACTGGGCACACACTGAGATTCTTGAAGCATATTTTTTTTAGGAACTAAAAACACAATCTTTGACAAGTTGCACCCCAAAAAGGACCTCCGCTCAAACATTTTTCTGAGAAGATTTTTTATTGCAGCATGGATAAACTGGGTCCTCTGAGATCTCCAAGGAAGTCTGGATAATGGATCCAATAGTGAATTGGATATATCTTGTAACAAGTACTGTCTGTTGGCACATTTCCTCCTTGACACCAATAATATTACTTCAAGACAATGGGTTACTTATTTCAAGCTGGGCTTATTTGTTGTCTAATTTTGCATCCTTAATCTTTTTTCCAAATATCAGTATTTTAGTTTTATCATAGTGGATTTGGAGAAAAAAAAGGTTTGTCACATTAAGAAACAAATATGTGTGATGTTCTTTTCACACCTACTTAAGTTTGAGAGAGAATTACCACATTGCCGGTATATATGAGGGTTTCAAGATGTTTACTTCATGTTTTGATCGATGGTATTGTCTAGGTGAGCAATCAATGTGTTAGTGTACAAATTATGGAGCCAGTATCTAGTCCTGCCTAACATCTTTAAAACAATTTCTTTAAATTGGACTAGGAGTAGGGACCCTTGGGATTGAAATAAAATTTTAGTGTATATAAAATATATTCAAAATTTTAAAAAGTGATTGCTTTCTTTCTTTGTGTTGTCTCTTTCATTTGGAAAGGCTTTCCTATCCAAGTTGTAGGAATCTAATTTGAATCAGGTTCCCTGTCCTTGTTCTAAAATAAAAAAAGAGAAAAAGATGCGAATACTTCTTTAAAATAATGTAGTATATTTTAATCCTAAACTGCTATTGCAAGGGAGAAAATATTCTGAAGTGAGTGATTTTCAGTAATGAAGAGATAATAGCCAATCTAGCTGAGTTTTGCTGTATAATGTAACCTACTGAAGGTTTTTCAAAGGCATCCTTTTTAGGAAATTGAGATTCTTTATAGATTTTTTATCTTTTCTTCTTTTCTTCTCCATTGTTCTATGAGAGGAGGGGGAAAAGGGAACTAAAATATAAAAAAACCCGAATAGTCTCTCTTAGAATGATGTACCAATCCTATCATCTTTTGATATTCCCTTGATTTCTAATTGTGTTTCTGGTATCTTTAGCAAAAGAAATACCAGGAAAAGAATTAGATGTGTAACCTATATTATACTTTAATGTGATGTTCTACTTTTCTGTTTGTAGTTCTTTAAGTTTTTGTCTTCCTTCATTAAACATTTAATAAATCACTGCCAGTTTATGACAGATTTTAACCATAACACAAACAGCAGGAGGTGTAAACTCTGCTCAGTTTGGATAGGCATATAATATCCATGTCGACATCATCTTCCCCTCCAGGCATATTGGCAAAACGACCAATGGAAGCTAAGCTTTTTCCGACAAAGCTTCAAAAATAAAGTTTTCTTCTTTTATCTTACTACAAATCAATTGGAGCCCTTACAGCAAAATCCTATAAAATAACTTCAAACACAACTTCTTAGTCTAAAAATTTGTATTATGGCTAAATCTCTTTGAACTTTTTATGACTGAAGTTTGGAGAAAAATGATTTAAGTGCTATCTGCTAGACATCAGAGTGTCAAAATTTCACTCAGTTTTTCTTGACACTTAAACTGCTACCTACTGTATGTTTTGGGAGGGGTTACTTGCTTTTAACCATATAACTCAGTTCATCTGATAAAAGTGACTTAACTTCAGCTTAGGCTACTGAATTAATCTCCTTTTAAAAGGTTCAGTAGCTATAACTGATTATTGTACTTTTAAAAAACCTCGTCTCACACAATTCAGGTAGTTCAGAAAACCCTGATATATTAATTTTGAGGAAATAAAGACAGCAGGTAGAGTTGTAACCTATGGAACATGGGAAAAAGATGGTTCTAGACTCTTATAGAAAATAAAATCTTTTTATAGAAAATCTGTCATCCGAAATAGGTCCGCAAGGAGGTTGAGACACTCCTCGGGATATTTTCTTACAATAAAGGACTCTTTGGGGGAAAAAGCAGACTTGCTGGCAGTGAATTCAGGTCACAAAGGTTTCATACTGCTGCTTTTGAAACAAGCAGATGAAATGCATGCAATTTGCATATCTTTCAACTTCCTAAAGAATGTCTGAAGAATAGGCTAAAATTAATCAGTTTTGCTGACATTTTAGTAGCATTGTGTTATCTGATATGAGCAATACTTCTCACACTTAGGCTCTTTTGAATTGAATTAGTCACCTTCACTAACCACAGAACATCCTTTGATAGGGTTATAAGGCATTCCAGATTATTATTTTGTTGGGTTTCATCTCAATGAAATTGAAGAATCTGTTCTTTTAGAGACGAATAATGAGAATAAAGCCACCTTCCCAGCCAAAATTGTCCTTAGATAATTACTGTAAAAAAAATTGTTTCAGACAAACATAAAAATGAGTAACTGCCTGAAAAGCTTGGTATTAAATATTGGCAAGACATAAATAAAGAGAAGAGAAGAGAAGAGAAGAGAAGAGAAGAGAAGAGAAGAGAAGAGAAGAGAAGAGAAGAGAAGAGAAGAGAAGATGGTAAGGTAACGTAACGTAAGATAAAATAAGATAAGATAAGATTGGATAATTTATATTGACATTTTTTGTGAGCACATTAGCCCACATTAAAAATGAAATTATGTTGCCTTCTCTCAAGAGACTTATATATCTACCCAAACACATACATAACACACATATACACATGATATATACATAGATATATAAGTTTTATTTATTAAGTAGAATGTCTATATTTAGTGACATTAACTCCTCCTTGGAAGACACAATGTGTTCTATTGTACAGCAGTGTTTCCTAACCTTGACAAGTTCCAGGTGTGAGGACTTCAATTCCCAGAATTCTCATCAAAAAAGCCTGCTAGTTGGGGAATCTGCAATTTGGAACCTGGAAATTTCCAAAATTGGAAAACCCATTGTAGAGATTTGGCTCTTGTGCTATTGGTTTCTGCAAATTTTTACCTCTTACTCATATTCAACTTCTTGAAAATCATCAGGATCTTGTCAGCTATGCAGCATCCCATTATAAGGCACAACAGAAAGTACAAATGAAATTAAGGGTTCGTTCCAAGTTAGTTAAAAGTGCAAAGTTCAAAAGGCACTATGCAGCCTAAAACCATTTCTATCTATCAGACTTGATGGACTATGTGCATATTTCTTTAAAAAGCTTTCCACTGTTATAGCTGAACCTCTAAGCATAATCTTTGAAAAATCTTTCAGAACCAGCTCCCTACCCAACCTATGGTCACTAGCCACGGTCATCCCTATCTTCAAAAAAGGGAGACCCCACCCTAGTTGAAAATTACAGACCAATCTTTTTATGCTGCGTCACCTGCAAAGTCATGAAATCAATCATTAACCAATCCATTACCCTCCACTTGAAAACAAACAACCTACTCTCTAACAAACAATTTTGTTTCAGGAAAAAATTATCCTGTAATCTACAACTTCTACACTGCAAAAACATATGGACTACAAAACTTGATCAAGGCAAAGCAATAGATGCAATTTACATAGATTTCTGTAAAACCTTTGATTCAGTGGTACACGACAAACTACTTCTAAATCTAATATCCTAATGCATCTCTGGACCCCTACATAATTGGATAGTTGCGTTCCTGTCAAACAGACAACAATAGGGAGCACCCTATCAAATCCTGCACCTGTTAACAGCAGCGTCCTCCAAGGCAATGTTTTAGGACCAGCACTCTTCATACTTTACATAAATGACCTTTGCGATCATATTATAAGCAACTATGTTCTCTTCACCAACAATGTAAAACTATTTAACACCACTGACAATACTGCTACCCTTCAAACAGACCTTGACTTTGCATCAGAATAGTCAAACAATTGGCAACTCCAAATCTCAACCAACAAATGATCTGTCTTACACATTGGCAAAAAGGAATCAGAACACAGAATACAAGTTGAGTGGACACAACCTTGTAGATGACCCTCACTCTGTCAAGGACTTTGGAGTACTCATATCTAATGATCTAAATGCCCACTGTAACAACATCGCCAAAAAGGCATTAAGAATTGTAAACCTAACCTTGCATAGTTTCTTCTCCAGTAATATTACACTACTAACTAGAGCATACAAAATTTCCTAGACCAATTCTTGAATACAGATCACCTGTCTGGAACTTGCACTGCATATCGGACATTAATACAATTGAGTGTGTCCAAAGATACTTCACGAGAAGAGTCCTCCATTCCTCTGCACGCAACAGAATATCTTATGCCACCAGACTTGAAATTCTGGGCTTAGAAAACTTAGAACTACGCTGCCTTTGGTCTGACCTAAGCGTAGTTCATAAAATTATCTGCTACAATGTCCTACCTGTTAATGACTACTTCAGCTTCAACCACAACAATACACGAGCACACAATAGATACAAACTTAAAGTGAACTGTTCCAAACTCAATTGCAGAAAATACGAGTTCAGCAACAGAGTGGTCAATGTGTGGCATGCACTACCTGACTCTGTGGTTTCATCCCCAAAATTTTAACCTTAGACTGTCTACTGTTGACTTCACCCCATTCCTAAGAGGTCTGTAAGGGGCGTGCATAAGCACACCAGCGTACCTACCGTCCCTGTCCTAATGTTCCCTTTTATTCATATTCATTCCATGTATTCAAATAATATTTAAACTTATACATATTATCTAATAAGTGCTTGATCAATAAATAAATAAATAAATAAAAATCTGTCTGAGTCATCTGTCCATGACTGAGGAGTCAAGAATGAGGAACTCCAAACTGACATCCCACACTGAGATCTTGAGGCCCTCAACAACCCCATACTTTATCATTTCCCCTGATGAAACACTCCTTGTCCTCCGACCCTAAGTATGAAATAATTATATCAGGAAAAATCTGGCTGTATTATTTCTATGGCAAAGAATGAAGGAGGAATGTGCAACCCAGACCTCAATCATTGTCATGTCTTTTGCCGTAATATTTTGAATTCCTCATACCTCCAGGAAGTCATTTGGAAGAAAAAAACATGTTCTGTGAAACATTTTGAATTCGCTCGTTTTCCCTTTCTGTCGCTCTAAAAACTATCTCCCTCTTCCTAGAAAATGTGCAGGTGGTAACAGTAAAGAATGGAAGTTCAACAAAGGGAGGATAGGTTATCTACATAAGTATCCTTTACAGTGTGCTTGGAAAACTCCTCTCTGGCAGAATTTCAAAGGATGTGCTTGCTAGCTTTCTAACCTTAGCAAAATTGACAAAGTGATCAACAGCATGGAGAAGAAATGGACTGGGCACTGTGCAATCAGTACACAAAAGAGAACTTCCGACTCATTGCATGTGATGGGCACATGATTCAAAAGACTACTGTTGTGTCAGTCCTGAACATCATCTTCTTGGTGTAATATCCATCTGGCATACCGATTACATAAAATAAAACACAAGCTTGAGATGCTAAAACTCATCTGACAACACAAATTAGACTTCACACCACCAGTCACAGATATCAACATTTTAACTAATGTCAAAGTCTGACTGTTGCTAATGAGCTGCGACACTGAGAAATATTCCTGTTATAAGTCACACAGTCACAATGAAAGGTAGAATGGATGCAGAAACACCTGTTCAGAAATTTCATCTTCAATCGCAGCACAGGAATTTTATTGTTCACTTTGTGCAGGCCAATATTTCTAGGAGTTTCCAACTCCTGAGCTCCTGTAGAAAAATTGGGAGTATTATAGAAGACAAAATATATCTCACGAGGAGTGCTATTATTAGGGAAGAATCTCAAAAATCTGTCTGCAATGTGGGCAATCTCATAATATCTCTGTGATAAAATATACTTGCTCCAAACATTGCATCTCACAGAAATGCCAAGCGATGAAAGAAAATGAACACAAGTGCATCCTTGTGAACCAATACATTTTGTCCAAGAAACATCAGATTTTCCAACAGAAATATCCAGGCTCACTGTGGTATTTCAGGATTTACTTTATTTAAGCCAATATATGACTTAAATACATTGGCTTAAATAAAGTAAAGCTAATATTATTATGTCTGCCTGCACAGTGAAAGAGAATTCAATATTCCCTTCTTTACTGCTAATTGTGGCAATGGTCAATGGCAACAAAGTCCTGGCACAAAAACTGAAGGATGAAAACTTGTGAGGAAGAATGGGCGCTTTGGACAAAACAAAAGATAGGTTTTCAACAGATCAGATAAAACAGCCTGGTGAAGTTTTGACTGCCTCTATAATAAATTCCTATAGAGATTTATCCAATGTCCTGGCATGGCTTGGTAAATCAGAATATGGGATAGAATAGAATAGAATAGAATAGAATAGAATAGAATAGAATAGAATAGAGGAGTGGAGTGGAGTAGAGTAGAGTAGAGTAGAGTAGAGTAGAGTAGAGGAGAGGAGAGGAGAGGAGAGGAGAGGAGAGGAGAGTAGAATACAATACAATACAATACAATACAATACAATAACAGATTTGGAAGGGACCATGGAGGTTTTCTAGTCCAACCCCCTACCTAGGCAGGAAACCCTACACCACTTCAGACAAATGGTTATCCAATCTCTTCTTTAAAACTTCCAGTGTTTGAGCGTTCACAACTTCTGGAGGCACGTTGTTCCACTGATTAATTATTCTAACTGTCAGAAAACTTCTCCTTAGTTCTAAGTTGCTTCTCTTCTTCATTAGTTTTCACCCATTGCTTAATTTTTTTCATTGGCTCAATTGAAGAAGGTAAAAACTTTCCTGTTTCAAGGCTGGTGTAGCCTAATTGTTCAATTTTGGACTGTTCATTCATGTTCAAAGCTTTATTCACCCACTGATCTTCCTGGGTGGCCGTTTATTATCTCTCAGTCTATCTTATCATTCTTCCATTGAGGATGAAATAGGTAGAAACCTCTTCCATATAACCTTGGACTGCTAGAGAAAAATAGGATGTGAAAGTTTTAGTAAATAAGTAAAATTTCAATCAATGCCTAACATTCATCTAAATATTGTGTCACTGCTAAAATAATTGCTAGCAAATTTCAGGAATAATTAGATTCAGGCAGACCTCAAGTTATGACCACAGTTGGTACCAAAACCTCTGATGCTAAGAAAAGTGTTTATTCATTGAGTTATGTCCAATGTTACAACTTTTTTTTTTTGCCATGGTTGTTAAGCAAATCACTGCAATTGTTAAGTGACCCATGCAGTTTTAAACAAATATGGCTTTCCCTACTGACTTTGCAGTTGGAAACTGACTGGTCACGTGATTTCAAATGGCGGCGATCACGTGATTGAGGCATGCTGCAAATACATGCTGGTTGCCAAGGACTGGTCATGACTCACTTTTTTTTCAGTGCTCTTGTAACTTCAAATGGTCTCTAAACAAATGGATGTAAGTCAAGGACTACTTGTGCATTAGGGGTAAATAGCAAAAATTAGCCACTTTGTGGAAGATGCTGAAGAGCTTGACTGATTCATCATAATAGAGGCTTCCCTTCCGTGTATAATCTTGCCATTTATTTGTTTGTTTTAGCTTGTCTTGCACAGGCTCATAAAGATGCAACTAATGCTTCGGGGGCTATGTAGCTGTCTTTGGAAGGGTGCTCCTACCATTCATTATGAGAAGATATGCGCACAGTTTTATGCTGAATTGTTCTCACCATTTCCCACATTGAATGCAGTTCCTTGTGCTAAGGAAGTAAATGCTGCACTGATCACACCTATGTAACACTCCTAAGCAGATTTGCTCATAGCTCATTACAATCTATTTAAAATGGGTAAAACCTATTATGTGATGTGCTCAGAAACAGGTGTCTCTAAAGCGTTTGTGCCAATATGTATAAAAGAAGCCTTGGAAATGCGTTTGATCATACGAAAGTCCGATCCAGTCAAGCACAAAACATTCTTCACAGTATTCCTTGTCATATTCTGCATTTGGATTATCCTAGACCAGGTCAAGTTGCAGTGAGATGTAATCCTAATCACCAAACAGGAGAAGGAAGAACTCGTACTTTATATAGAAAGAACGAAGGAGGAAAAGAAGCAAGAATAGAAGCAGGATTTTTTTTTTGGGTCAGATATATTTTTGTCAGGGTTAAAAAAGGAAAAGGAAGAAAAAAGAAAGAAAGGAAAATTTACGAAGAAGCAGCTTCCAATCGTCTTAACCGAAGTTAAAAATACATTCATAATTTACCCTCTTTCTCTAAGGTTACATCATAATTTCCTTCTTTTAATAAGCTACCCTTTTTCTATGCTGTAATACCATACAGTAATCTTTTTCTTAGAAAAACGTCCATAAGAGGTTTCCAGTCACTAATAAATCTAGTTGTTTATCTTTCTCTAATCAAACAAAATAATTTTGCCATATCTGCTTGTTCTGTCACCTTTGCCGAACATTCCTCCATTATAGGTATTTCAGTCTTTCCATTTTTGCATATAAACTGGTCTCATAGCAATAATCATATATAAAAATAATCTTCCATGGATCTTTTAAAATTAACTATCCATCATAATTGACTATCCATTGAAATGTCTTGTCTATCGTTTTACATTTCCAGTCTATGAAGTTAACAGCAAACTTCAAAATATATTATTTGAGGCATCCAATGTACTTGAGTAAAGAAAAATATTTTATTGGATTAGTCTTATTTTAAGAACATAAGAAACATCATTGAGATCTCAAATGACCCTTAATGATGTTATTTGTTCTGGGTTAATTATAACACTTTATTCTAGAATTTGTGCAGAAAATTCATCTGATGTAATAACAATTCATAAGAAAATTATTAATAAGATATTGTTCAAGCTGAAGTCTCAGGCCAGGTTATAGAAAACAAACTCAAGGAATTCCCAGAAGTGAGGAACTGCAAGGTAATAACAGAGAGATCTAGTCTAAGCGCCAGTGCAATGGTAACAGCAGACTAACACAACTCTTGTATATCTGTCCTTATTCCTGGCATTCTGGAGTCTGCTTTAGGTCAATTCAAACAAAGAAGATGACAATTCAAAGCAAACCCTTTTCAGAGACAGCAGCCTCATTGTGAAAATTTCTGCCCAAACTAGCCTGAAGCCTTAAGACTTCCTATTTGAAAAAGTATTTGAATGTCATAACTGAACATTGCTTTGAAACCGTGTATGATTTAATTGACTTAAGTTTAAACTCTTTTCACAAGTAGTTTTGTTATAATTACTGCTACTATTAGACAAGGCTCCATGATCTTGTCCATTCTCATTTTCCAACTTTTATTCATATGCCCTTTGCATAATCCACTCTGCCACACTCAGATCTCCGGAAGTCTCCAGTATGAAAAAAAATATCTGACCCTTTCTCTCTTGTAAGGCTGAAGCTGACTCTCAGAACTTATTTGTGTGTCTCCACCACTTATTTGTGTGTCTCCACCCATTTTCTGAGAGGCCTTTGGAAAAATGATACTCTACTCCAAGCCAAACCATGTGTGTATGTACATACATACATACATACATTCTCTCTCTCTGTGTCTCTCTCTCTCTCTCTCTCTCTCACACACACACACACACACACACACACACACACATACACACAGAGATGTCAGTGACAGCAACTTCAGGA
>JANHFT010001428.1:23771-36054 GCA_032467955.1 Pseudoxenodon macrops
TCTATTCTATTCTATTCTATTCTATTCTATTCTATTCTATTCTATTCTATTCTATTCTATTCTATTCTATTCTGAGATTCAAAATGTTTCCCTTGAGCTGTGGTGAATCACTGGAGGATACATGGCCTCATACTGAGACTGGATTTCCTAAAATTGGGAGATGTACTGTAGCTGCCAAACCATAACTTTGAATTTGCTGACATCACTTATTCAGTAAGTAAGATTTTTAAAATCTTTCACAATTATAATGAATATAAGCACAGTATTTGTGGTAGAGCAAATATATTGGTTTTTCAAACCAAAGATGAAACACCTGCAATCAAAATTAATTTCTCAAAAACTCTGTCCTGGGTCAGCCCTATTATTAGTGGTGAGTGGGTGAGGCACAAAACATCACAGAAAATATGAACTCTAGGTGGGAGAATCTGAAGAAATTATTAAAGTTCGGAATGTCACACTAAACAGGAAGTTCTGTCCAATCTACTTTGATTTACTATGAATACCGATCACTAAACTATGAAGTAGTAGTGCAAAGTACCACTAAATATACTTATCTGCTCAGGAAAACTGAGCTCATAGGTCCTTTCACACAAACACTACTTTTGAATTTCCTCCAATTCACTTTTTTTCCCCAGCAATCAGAGTTGGAGAGAGACCATTTTAGCAGCTGCACTTTTGTTGATTTGTCACAAATCACACCTGAGCTAATAATAGCTCTCCAGCTATCTTCTACCCATCCCTAAAATGGATATTCTGGGAGGCAATTCCAGTCTTTAGAGCTATTTAATTACTCTCTTTCAAATCACTTGGGCATATTAAAAACCAACTGATGTTCTACAGAGATAATTGAACATAGGAGCAGTGAATTTCCATAAGACACTACAACTCTGAGTCCTGCCTTCTTCAACTTTAGTATCCTCCAGATGAGTGGCCTTCAACTCTTGCAATTTTCAGGACTTTCCATGTTGGCCACAGAAATCTGAGAGTTCATCCATGTATCTGGATCTTTCTAAGATTGTAGAAGGTTGAGTTAGGTCTTTGTGTCCAGCCTATGATGAATCATTCCATTTCCTTCTGTTTCGACCCAGGTGTTTTCTGCATTGTGCTTTCCACCATTCCCACATAGAAGTGATTCTTTCACAGTGTGCAGGGAGACTTAGGGAAAGTTGCGCTCTGCTTCCTCCTCTTTAAGGTTAGGTTTACTTTCTCAGCAAGCTTTCAATTAGGGAATGTTTCATCTGCTCTAAACCTTTAATCCCTGAGGAAATTTGACCTGCACGGGGGAATGCCATGCTTCCAAGACAAGAAAGAAGGCTGTTCTTTTCCTTAAATTCTAGAACATTAACCATTTTTGTTTGTTGTTGGTGAGATATAATTGATGCTCACAGACCTGCATAAGCATGACAAACAGGGCTTCCTTTTGATTGTACAAAGCATATATATATATATATATATCTAAAAGCATGACATTAGAATTGGTGATGTGCATTCTTGGACTTCCAAATCTTTTTTGGAAGATTTTCTACAGTGTAAAAAAGTGACCCCTAATATACACACTTGATATTTTGGGCATTAATAGTCCTATTTTGCTATACTTTTGCTCTTAACTCCCAGGAGTTCTCTTTTGCCTTTAATAATATCTTTATTTGATTAGCTATGTAGTGTTGTGATAACATTACATTCGCTATGTGATCCTTAATTGGCTACAATTACATCTAATATAAATCTAAAGTAGAGAAGGAAGCCATAGTCCCAAAGGGAAATGAATGGAATCAAAATAGCAAACGAGGGACACTGAAATGCAGATATGTGTCACCATCTTTTACAGCATAATACTTTGCATAATACTTTGTATGCTACTATTGAGAAGAATGAAATATTCTCTACTGTCTGAATAAGTTTCATTCTCGAGACACGTCTGAGAAGAGACTGCGGTAATACTGCTAAGTCAACCCTTGGTCTGCTGTGTCAGCAGCTCAGTACAGTAAATATATTGCTTTGATAATCAGTGATACAGTGACTATTATTTATTATGATGCATCGAATAGAGACTAAGCAGGAAAAGCCCCCGATGTAAATCTTGAATGTAATATATCAGGATTGACCACAATAATACTTGGTTGAGTGGTGCCCTATTTTGCCTGTTTGGGCAACAAATCTGGCTAATGGAAAGAAGTTATTCTGACAGCCTGTGGTATATCCGATTGAAAATTCAGCTACATAACCTTCTGTGAACTGTTTATCTTATATATTTATTTGAATAGCATTCTGAGTGGCAGTTCTCTTATTCCTTCATTTTGGTTTTGTTTTCCCTTTTGTAAAATATGCCTTAACAGCTGAACGTATGAAACTATCACACTTTACATGTTTTTGATGTTCACATAAATTGAAGGGTAGACACCACTCAGTGTCCTCAGTCGCTCAGTTTTCTTTCCAGTCTTTTGACTTCAGAAGTCGTTGTGGGGTTGGGGGTTGGACGCAAACACACAAATAGAACACAAATACATGCTTATATCCATACAAATATGCAGAAAGAAGTTGCAATGCCATGTTGGCGGCAAACCGCAGGCAGCTAACAGCAGCGAACCAGTGTAGTTCAAGGGCAAGAGAGCTTTTAGGAATAGAACTGTGTGTGTATATGATTCATTGGGAAGAAATTATCCAATTAATTTTGCCTCTTTTTCTATTCATGAATCATTCAGAAACAGCTGCTGATGTCAGCAAGTGCAGTGCATTGTTTGGAGGAAATTTGCCAAGGCGTTTGGATATGAAATTCCTATTGTGCAGTTCATTTGTCAACTGTTCATTTTCAGGGTTGCTCTAGACCTTTTCAGGCATTTGCCTGAATACATAAGAACAGGGAAGCTTATTTTCAGGGAAGTTATCACCATGCCCTTCTCTTTCCAACCTCCAAGCTTCCAGGTGGAAGGACAGAAACAACAATTGCACTTGCATCCCCTTGAACACAAATGCAAAACTGTGATCCAGGATGCTAATAAAGCAGAGATCCAGGTTACATCAAGAATTGCACTTGCATTTAACACAAATATATACAGCACCTGTCCTTCGGGGTCCCAAATGAATGAAAGAATAAAAAATGTCAGGCCCTGAGTGAATTCTTTATCTATTTGACAACGAACACTCAAAAGATGTCTTATGCAACTGATTATTGAACTCTTTACATAAAACTACTCTACTGTATGTATCTCTGGTTCCAATATAACCAAATAGGCAAGCAAGTTATGAAAAATAATTAAGATGGTTTGCATTTCTGGATTAACCTTCTATTCATATTTACTTCCAGTGGCAATCATCATAAAACAAATAGAGCTGAGGTTAAAAAGTATTCACTAAATAGTTTTGAACTTACTCTTATCTATTAATTATAGGGTTCAAAAACGTGAAGGTTTTGGTCAATAGGAAGATGTCCCTGAAATATCAGTCATTACTTTAATTTTTCATCTGCTGGATAGAGTACCTCTTTATTCTCTTCCAAAACAATTATTTCCATCAAAATCACATTGCATTTTTTTCTGCTTTTTTAATCTTAATTGTTTGTTGCTCTCTTAATTATATTCTTTTCCTTCCCTTTCCCTTTTGTTTTCCCTTTCTTTCTTTTATATATGCACTACACAAATCTTTCTCTCTTTCTCATTATGCATTTTTCTCAACCATAGCCTTTTCCACCTCATAATTCCACCATAATTCCAATCATCCTTTTTAATAATTCCATTAGTATGGCTGATGAACTATGAACACCATGCAAACTGGAGTCTGTAACAAAATTCTTTTCATGCTGTTCCAAATTTCCACATGCTTATACCTTATATTCACTTGCCATATATTTTGTTGGAAAAATGTTACCAATTTTTCATACAGACCTCATATTTCTTAAAACCATTCTATTTCTACCCTTACTTCCTTCCCTTTCTCCTTATCTATGCCAATTATTCCTATATGCCTCTAAAGTTGCTATCAAAATGTGTTGTGTTCATATTCAAAATACCTCACCTTTGTATCTTCGTGAATTTATCGTTTTAAATAACTACTCAAATCATTTTTAGATTTATATTCAATGCCAGTACATATAAATGGACATGATTTAATCATATACATGTCTTCTTTCAATGCATCCACTTATGTCATCTAATAGAATATTGTCTCTCTGTGGATTATATTCATTCAGAATGCTACATAATTTTCACCAAAACTCTTATCTGATAAATTCTTCCAATATTATTATTTATTGAAGTATTACATACAACTGTTATCTGACTATGAATTTCTACTTTTGTACGCACCCAGAGCAATCTGGATGATATCAATTCACTTTTTTGTTTATATTTCAGCATTGGCTATGCTCCTACTTGTTTATCTTTGTCCTGCTCCTTCCTGGCCATTGGCTGCTGTCCTCCACAGCTATTTTTCGGGTGTCTATGTCCAAGGAGAACATGCCCCTGTAAAGTCTGAATATCACTGTGATTTGTGAAGCAAATTTCCTATATTATGTGGGTTCTGTCAGGTGCAGGAAATCATGAGTCAGGATAGAGTTGAAAAGCATGAGTTTATTTGAAATTATGATCCACATCTACTAATGGTCAAGGCAAATTGGTGACAGATAAGAGTCAATGGATTTCAAGGTGGGCTGAATTTACATCTCTTATGAGAGTGTAGCAACTGCAAGTTGATAATGTGTTTGACCCTGGCTTCAGGTTTAGCCTGGTGATCTCCTAAAAGTTTCTCCAATGAACAATGCTTAAAGCAACCCTTCACCAGCTCTTTCATGATGAAATGTCAGGAAACTGTGGAGCCTTAAAAAAAGATATCTCAATTCAGAAAAAGCAGAAAGAAAGGAGGAAGCAATCTGATCATGACAAACTAATAGGCAAAAATTCTGAAATCCTCAGAATGGTAGGGTATCTGGTAGGGAAACAACTAGTGTAGCCTAAAACATCCAAGGACATCAGGTTGTCTACCATTCTTGGCTCCTTGTGGTGAATAGTTTGTTTTATTTTAGCCTGATGCCTTAACCACTAGATCAGGGGTCAGTAACCCATGGCTCTGGAGCCGCATGTGGCTCTTTCATGCCTCTGCTGTGGCTCCCTGTTGCCGGTTGGATCCACAATTGATAGGGCTTTTGGTTAGAGGAAAAAGGACGCCACGCTAGGAGGAGACTCTATGGTGAGGGAACCAGACTTCCGGTCGGCTCTAGAATTCAATGGGGGGCTTCCAGTTAGGACCTTTATGGCTCTTTGAGTGTTTAAGGTTGCCAAGCCCTGCACTAGATCATCTTGAATCTTCTGGTTGAATATTTTATAGCTTAAGTCTTGTAGTTACTGGATCTCTTACAGTTAACACATTAAATTATTGGTTTGTCTGGGGGGGGGAAAGGATAATGAGTCCTAGAAAGACAACGGAAGTTACTTATCCTAGGGGGGAAATGTATACACAGACTGTCTTCTTCCCACATGGAATCTATCATATTTATAGCTGTATTTCCTTTCCTTACCTTGTTTGACATGAATCTTTACTCCCTAATATCTTTAGCAAGCTTTAACTGTTCATTATTTCTGACCCTTTAAATGCACCTTATTATGAGTTGCTTCTGAAAGGAGAAAATGTTTTTATTTAGTCAAGTTATAATGAGCTCTTCGGCAGCCCTTCTTCTATTTCTCAGCAGGTCCAGCTATTTGTACCTCAGTTAACACTCTCTCAGATATAATCAAATATTGCCATAAATCTTCCACAATAAGGTGTAATTAAATGTAACAATTCTGTTCAATGGCTTAAACAATTATGTAAATTCCCTGGCATGGAGGCAGCAAGATGGTTAGTGCTGAATAAGAAGGTTGTTTACCTGCTCAGTAATGGCTCCATCATCCATTAGTGGCATAAATTACAGACCATTTGCATTTGTCTCTGAGAGACATCATCAGCCATAGAACAGTCGCCGAATGCTGACATAACCCAAGATGATGGCTAAAACACAATAGGGGAAATGCATTTATTCTTGTATCTGATATCTGACAACAATTTAGATGCAGCATGGATCTGATTCAATTTTTTGTGTCAGCTGGCTGCAGAGCAGAGGGTAAGGTGTCTACAATGTTTACAAGTGGGCAAATGCTACAGACCACTGACGAGGCAAATTAATTTGAGGTAGTGCTGAACCTGTCCACTTGCATTAGGCTACGGGATCTTTTTTGTAACTAATATAGATGACACACAATTCCTGCGTCTCTCTGAAAGGCCCAGTGACAATCTCCTCTTGCTTACATACAGTATCTCTTAAGAATATTTTAAGCTTAAGTTGTAGAGACTGTTATTAAATATGCAAAATACAGGAAAGAAGCTAATTGGTGGAACCACACTTTTGTTCCCGATAATTCATTATTTTGTACTAATTATTTTTGTCTCTTGAGGTAAATTTTAAGAAAAACAATGTTTTTGAGATCAAGGATTTGATTGTAATATAATTCTTATTTTAAATCATTCATAGGTGAAAACCATACCTTGGTGTTTGCATTTACCAATGGAAAGGTATGTATTAGCCAACCATCAACATTTCTATAGCCATTTTTAGAAAAGGTACAGACTCTTTAACTTTAGTACAGTATAGTACGTGACAGCTATTGTAGACAAATACTACAATATCTCTGCTGCTGGGCCATCCTTGCTTACTGAAAACTGGGCCAATATTATATTTTGTTCTTGTTTTCAGTTGTGTTCAAAATACAAAAAAATATAGGGGATTTTTTCCCCAATTTTGAAAAAGCCAACAAAAGTCATGTACGTACAGTATTTTTAAGCATGTTTTCCATTTCCAATTATTCTCAAAGATGACAAGTTTCCTTTGATATTGTAACAAGATGTCTGTCTTTTAATGAAATATTCTATAAATTGTTGAGCTTCCCTGAGGTTTTTGCTTTATAGTCCTTAAGGAAAAAGAAATGTTGGCTAGAGTTCCCCAGTTGTATGTAGCATATCCTTACATTCAGAGACATTTGTCTTAAACCCAAACTATTTAGTTTCCATTAATAGATGCATTATGATATTTATATACACACATAAACTATTTCCATATCACTTAATTAAAATTATCTAAATTGGTTCACATGCTAAGTCAAAAACCTAGTTAATATGATAGCAAGAAAACAAAGCAAATAAAACATGAAATGTTCCTTTCCTTTCTTCTTTTCTCTTCTTTTTCATTTTAAGTTATTTTCATGTCTATCCAAACCTTGTTTTGCCTTTTATTAGACAGCCAACAATTATTCATGGGTATGTGTGTATCAGATCCATAGAATCTGCCCTGAAGCGATCCCATCTTACACTGCCTTGCTAGAATCCAAATGACAGTTTATATATACAATAGAGATACAACAGCAAAGCTTCTGAGGACATCCATACAATTTCCTGATCTTGGACTTATATTTATAATTTGAGCAACTCTGAGACAAGCTGCCCAACTTTTACAAACCTTTAAGGTATTCCCTGCAGTAACAAAGCTTTAACTTGACTATTAATACCTAGCTATAAACTAGGATACTTGGGATCAAAGTACTTACCAAATTAGAACACAAGGAAGTCAAGTGAGAGAGTCATGTTAAACTCTATGTTAAACCACATGTAAATATAGATTCATTCACCAAACTGAAATAAGAAACAAAATGTAAAGATTCCATTTTTCCAAAAGGGCTGAGCAATTACTTTTAGACTGGGTGAAGATGTTAATGAACTGGCTATTTAGGAACAATAAATATAGAGTGGATACTAGCAGGGATTCTTAGTGTGTAGTTTCTATTGATTTTCCATCCCTTTGAATTGTTGGACAGAGAAGCATCCAGAGCTTTTACCCTTTTAACCTAGGGCCAATTTCATTCTCCTTTTCATCTCTATGTGAGCAAGTTTTTCTCCATAAAGTCATCCTGAGGCTCATAATTGTCCAGTTTTGTGATGTGATTTTTTTCCAGATCTTAGAAATGTTTTTCATATCAGCTCATCTTATAAAGGCTAAAGTGGCAGGGAGAGGAGAAATTGCTTGAAGTTGTATTCATCTTAATTAATTAAGTAGGTTTTCTGCCAATTTACCAAACTTCATCAGCAATTTACAATTTAAAAAAAAATCCTTGAAAACAAAACTTAAAATAGCAACTCAAGCAAGTGAAAGCAAGGAAACTGAGTTAAATACATCTTAAGGGCCTTTTTTAAAAGGTTATAAAGATGTTATACTCATCACCTCTGCAGGGAGTGCATTGCAAAGAGGTGGGAAGGCAACAGAAAAGGGAAGCTTCTGAGTTGAGGCCAGATGAGCTGCAACAACTATAGAGAAATCTCTGTAAGCATGAGTGCTTATATGGGAATCCCCAAAACAGCCTAGATCTAAGCCACATAGGGCTTTAAAGGTGATGACCAGAACTTTGAATTGTGCCTGGAAATGATTCGGTCATCAGCGTAGTGCTTTAACCATAGAGGTACAGTACTGTCTCTTTGTGATCTTCCAGAAACAATCTGCCTACTGATTTTGTACAAAATAAAGTTTCTTTAGAAATAGAAAGAATTCCATGTAGAGTGAGTTGCAGTAATCAAGGCCAAAAATTATTACTTCATAGATTGCACTTTCTAGAGTTCTAGAATGAAGTTAATGAAAGGCACCTTCCTCAGTCTGAAAAATAGAGGTTTGCATCCAGAATTACAGCCCCTCACAATGAGCACTTCACAGTGAGTGGATTATTTCAACGTATTATCCCATCCAGTCCATTACGTACGTCACGTAATTATTTTATTCAATGGAATCATACTTTTTCTTCCAGGAATTCTAGAAATGTAGTTCTGAATGTGATCAACATTCTGATATACTAGTGAGTTCCAAATCTCTTGGTGAGCTCCCCAAGATTTCATAGAGATATTGGAGAAAGACGTAGTTGGCAGGCATTCAGCAAGCTAAGCATAATTTTCAAGAATAACTTCCCTTTATGCCTGAAGATAAAAGTTTTTGATCAGTGTGTGCTACCTGCTCTAACATATGCTGTTGAAACATGGACACAAATCTCACAATCGATACAAAAGAGCCAAGAGCAATGGAAAGACACATGCTCAGCATTACAAGTCAAGGTAGAAAGTCCTGCACATGGATTAGAGAACAAACGAAGATATACAATACCATCAAGAGAGTAAAAGAATTGAAATGGAAATGGGCTGGTCATATAACAAGAAGATCTTGAAGGCAAGTGGACCATGGCAGTCATAGAATGGATCCCACTTGATATAAAGTGTCCATGAAAGAGACCTAAAACACGTTTTGTGGGACCAATGGGCAAAAGAAAGCTAAAGACCATGTTACTGGTATTTGGAAACGTTAGTTGGAAACATAAGGAAGAGGCCTTCATCCTGCGGTGGTTAGATAATGGCTAAGATGATGATGATGATGGATGATGATGATGATTGATGACTGGAGAAAGAATGAAGCCAAGAATTCGATTTGATAGCTGCTGTTTCAAGGAGCATCTGTATCCAAATGACATCACCTGAAATCTATATGGAGAGAAAGAAACAGAACTACTACAATATCATCTTCCATATTTGCAAATCTAACAGGTGATTTGGGATACTGTGGTTGATGGTACTAAAAGCCAGTGAGAGTTTAGGAAGGACCAGCTGTCACACACTTTCTGTAGATCTCCAAACAAAAGTAATCCATCAGGTCAAGCAAAACAATTTCCCCCCTATAATCCCCCCCTGAAACCAGTTTGAAATGGGCCAGGATAATTAGCTTTGCCTGGCCGCTCAGAAAGCCACCACTCTTTGAATCACTTAGTCATCCATGGAGATGTTACAGACTAGCTGTCATTGTCTATTGCGAAGGATTCCAAAGCCGAATGTTAAGAAGAAGTCTGACAATTGATAACTAAGGTGTAAAGAAAGAGCTCACTGCTTACCATCTTGAGCTTCTTCAGGAAAGAATAGGATGGAATTCTAAGAAACAAATATATATATATATATGTCTAACAAACTCCCAACTTGAGGTTAAAAGCCAAGTTGGGCAAGACTTTAGTATAACATAGACAAGCAGTGTAACGTATTGTTTCAAGTAGCCATACATATCTGCCAGTATTACACATCGAAATTAATCCAAACAGAGGAATGAGACATCCCATGTTGATTTTGCATCAAAATAGATATCCAGACCAGCTTACCAATGAGAGGTTTTTCGGGGGGGAAGGAAAAATCTCTGAGAGTGATGTAAGACTGGAATACAATCCAGCTCCCAGACAACCCCAAACATCTCATAAAGCCTTGAGTTTAGGCATACAACATGTACAACATGATGCATGTATCACCACAGTGTAAATTTCAACATGGGTTCTTCTGCTATGCCATATAATCAGATCTGTGCCTATTTGTACTCTAACCAACCACCTTTTCTGTTTATCTCCTGCTCTTCCCCAGTGTACAATAGAACCATTAAGGTATATTTCCCAAGTCATCTTCCAAATATACAGACTTCAATCCCCATAATTCTCAGTTCATGGGTTAATCTACGGTTGAGCTAGAAGAGGAGGCGGAATTGAGAATAAACAAAGCCCAAAAAGTAATGAAGATCAGAGTGCAAAATTGAAGCAGGGAAACCAGAAGCAGAACCATTAACAAAACATAAATTGGTATTTTGAAATATTAAAAATGTAAAATTACACCAAAGCTAGGATAGGTCTTGTTGCTTTAAAAAAACAACAACCCACTGATGACAGGAAATATTGTCAAATTTTTCCTCCTTCTGATCAGGTTCATATGTGCTAAGTCATGGGTTTTTTCCAGCTGATGTTTACTAAATATGTTATAATTGGGTGAGTGTGCAATACTCATGAAGCCATGAACAATAGTTTACCAATCCTACCAGATACGTTCATATAAACCCGCAATTACAACAAAACAAACAAGCTTTTGGCTCTAGTGTGATATGTTAATCCAGTCAATCTTTCTTTCTCAGTCTGCATGTATTTCAGACCAAACTTTGTGAAGGTTTCAAGATTCACAAAAAGCCTGATTTTTTTTTTAAAGGTCATGCTCATGCTTCCCTTAGAAGAATGGATAGGGATGAGAGGACCTGATAAATCTGGATTAAAAAAAAATATAGGAAGGATAAGTTTCTGTCAATGAACTGACACTTCATTTTCACTCCATTGTGGGCAGTCTGAAAAGTAGCATACTAGCAACTGGGATGATCAGATGAAGGCGGGAAAACAGAACAGTTAGGCTTCAAACAGGACAAAATCTATTCTTACAATGCCGTTGCTTAAATCCAGATATTAGAGACCAGGGGGGTAAAGCAATGAGAAAAAAGCAGCTCCCTCTTGGATAGCTTACTGGGAATACTGCAAAAGATTATGCTAATCAGGGCTTCATTGTCCGCTGTAAAATGTTTTCATACCAGCTCTTTTATCTGTGGAAGATGGGATGCGCAACCTCTCAACTCTGTGACAGTGAGCACTTTCCTTGTGGTTTCTGAGTAATTAACACCAGCCCTGGACCTTTTCATATTTGCTACTCAAGCTTATGGCCTTTTAAAGATACCCACAGGGGAGCATCCCACACCCTTTGCAAGTGGCCTAAATCACAGTCCCAGCTTATCCCTTGATATAGAGAACATCTGCCAATTGCCAAAAGGCATCAAAAAGGTTTGCTAAACCATACCCTTGAAAAGACTTTAACCAAGTGGCATCACATAGGTTTTGGAGATTGCCTAGACATTTGGGAGGTAAGAATGCATCATCAGAAGCAACCAAGAGGGTCTGTCATCTCCAAAACTGTTCTGCTTTTAAATGCAGAAACGTTATTCTCCAATTTGTTCAAATTGCACAGGGCACCTGCAATCAGATTAAAGGAGTGTCATCTCTGTGCTCAACCTCTTCAATCGGCTCAGGATCTAATTTGCATTAGCATATGTAAGACTACAGCAATTTCTCATTTGTAATTCTGCTACGTGAAGAAAGAAAGAAAGAAAGAAAGAAAGAAAGAAAGAAAGAAAGAAAGAAAGAAATTCACATACCAAAAGCCCATTATCAGACAACTAAAATGCCAGATTTAGGCCAGTCAGATATTATTAATATTAAAGCCTTCATTTTATTAAGAGAGTATTTATTAAGAGGGTTTAAATACTCAATCCAGTTTGCTGAATTGCTGATGTTTTCTAACCATATTAAAATATGAAACTATTTTTATTGCTTCAGCACACACACACATATATATATATGTTTTCTTAGGTTTTTCGTAGGTTTTCACAGGT
>JANHFT010001428.1:36154-46802 GCA_032467955.1 Pseudoxenodon macrops
GAGGGCGTATATTTACGCCGACCCCGAAAAGCAGGGTTGGTCTTATTATCGGGACAGGTCGTATTTTTGGGGAAACAAGGTATTATTTTACCAATATTTAGAATGTACATAAATGGAAAATGAAAAAAATAGTGTTTGAATTAATTGTAGCAAATAAATATTATTTGAAAGAAAATAGATATTTACTTTGAAAGGCAAAAAAGTATTTCAGTATGTGTAATTTCTTAAAGCTGCTGCAGCTTCTTCTGTGTTTTGGAACACCTTTTTGTGTTTGTATTCTAAGCACAGTTAATGTTGACTAGTCAGATCTGGTAAGGAATCACATGATGTTTTTTCATTCAAGTTTGGTATTGATTTAAGATTCAGTGGCCAATCTGCTTAGCATAGAATTGGCAAGAGAACTTGTGTATGGGCCTTTCATTTTACAAAGAATATCACTGAAGGTGATTTACCTCTTTGTTACTATATATCCTACAAGCTCTAATAAGCAATAGCTTTTATTTACAATATTTTTAAAAATAATGCAGTTGATTAGAACTTTTATAGAAGATTCATTTATTTATATTTTTTATGTTTTACTGTTGGCATCTCAGAAATATTAGTGAGACTTTTTCAGTTGTCAGAAACAATAACTGTATTTTCTTGCTTGTATTTTCAAAACAGCTTTATCATTCACAATAAGGACACATTTTTTAACAATGCTATAAGAAGTAGAATTGTTCATCATATTTTACAAAGAGTGAAATATGAAGAAGGAAAAAATAAAATAGGTAAGAATGGGATTTCTGCAAATCTTACTCCATTTCAACCTTTCCTATTACATAGAATAGAGTTAAGAGAAGCTGCGGTACAGGTAGCTTCAACTTACAACAGTTCATTTATTGACCGTTGAAAGTTACAACAGCACTGAAAAAAGTGACTTATGACCATTTTTCACAGTTGCAACCTTTATAGCTTTCCCAGGATCATGTGATCAAAATTCAGATGCTTGGCAACTGGTTCATATTTATGACCATTGCTATGTCCCAATGAGGAAGCCAGATTCATTTAACAACCAGGTTACTAATTTATCAACTGCAGTGATTCACATAACAACTGTGGCCAGAACGGTCATAAAATCAGGCAAAACTCACTTAACAAATGTCTTACTTAACAGAATTTTTGGGCTCAATGTGGCTGAAAGTTGAGGACTGTTGATACTAGTATGTTTCTTGATAAAATTATTAGCTACCAAAATTGTTCCTTTTTGTACCTTTTAATTCAATAATAACTTTCAGGAAAAAAATACTAAACGGTGTGTGTACCATTTCTAAATTGTATTTTCTCATGCCCACTCTTTGAATACACAGTCATATTAGATTGATTGATTAATTGATTCAATGTAAACACATCTGACTCTAGATTAATGCTGGATGCAATATATTATATTCATTCCAGCTTTTCTGTTATATGTTAAATATTTCTATTTCTAGGTCTCAATCGGTTGCTTACTAATGGTTCCTATGAAGCTGCATTTCCTCTTCATGAGGTATTCCTTTTTTTATTTTTTTAAATCCAATTACTTCCCACCATTATTGTTGGTCCATTAATTCTGATTTCCACTATATTAAGGGAAGAATCCATTTAGGTCATCTTATTTGGCAAATGAAACAAAATGCAATTTCAGATTCTTTTTTACAAAGATATGCCTTTGAATTCACAACAAATAATGACCAAACAAAGTCAAGGACAGAGTAATTTAAAGGTTTGATGTATAAAGTCATATTTAAGAAAATGTGTTGAAGATGATGTTCATAGAAGGTGACCTACAGCTTTTTAAGTCAACAATGAATGATCGAATTAAAGAATATAAATTCAGGACCATCTGTGGAAATTTCAGGGAAATGGTGTTATAGCCAAATAACAGAATTGGAAGGGACCCTGGAGTTCTTCTAGTTGAACCCCCAGCTCAGGCAGAAAACCCTATATCATTTTAGACAAATGGTTGTCCAATTTCTTCTTAAAAACTTCCAGTGTTGGAGTATTCACAACTTCGGGAAGCAGTTTTATCCACGTGTTACTTGTGTTCCCACAGAAATAAAAACCTTTATAATCAAATCATGAATTTACCAAAATATATTCTTCAAGTGCTTTTTCTCCTGATGAAATTAAAGACATATGAATAGGTTATTCTAATGCTTGCCTAATTGACATTACAGAAGAAATAAACCCAGCAGGTGCAAGATATATAATCAATAACAACAACAATTAACAACTCAATATACAATAATTCCCAATCATCAGACCTTCCACATTTTTGTCTAGGATAGGTATAACATTACACATGAAAGACAGCTGTTCTGTGTCAACCTAGCTTAATTTTATTTACAGGTAGTCCTCAACTTACATAATTTATTTTGTGATGGTTCAAAATTTCAACAGTACTGAAGAAAATGACTTATGACTATTTTTCACCCTTACGACAAGTGCTTTATCCCCATGTCACGTGATCAAAATTCAGAAGCTTATCAACTGATGTATTTATGATGATTGCAGTGTCCCGGGATCATGTGATCACCTTTTGTGATTTTCTGACAAGTAAATCAATAAGGAAGTCAGGTTCACTTGACAACTATGTTAATAACTTAACAACTGTTAACAACTGTGGCAAGAAAGGTCATAAAATGGGGCAAAATTCACTTAACAAATGTCTCAGTTAGCAACATAAATTTGGGCTCAGTTCTGGTCATAAGGTGAAGACTTACTTGTAATTATTGGCAAAATTACATATTTTAAGAGAAATGGTAGTTTGGAAAAAAGGTTTCTACACAAATGTAATAACTAGTATTTCTTTTTGATTAACTTTATAATATGTATAACTTTACTACAAAATATCAAATTCAGTCATTCATTATGAACACTGCACTTATTTTTACACTGAATTAAGCTCTGGAACTAAAAAGACCTCCATTCTTACAAAGCAAACTTCAAACATTATGGATGCTTCTCTACTCAAGCATTAGCTCCATTGTGTTCATTAAAATTTATTCTCAGAAAATTGTATATAGATGTATAGCTTCATTCTTATGTTTCTGAGAAGCCAATCATAATTTCAATGATAACAGATAATTTCTGTGTTAAAAAATGTTAAATCTCTATATATGAATTTAATGCTCTAAATATTATTCATGGATATTGATAAATATCTATTAACTAATTCTTTATTTACTTACATTTTAGGGTAGTTACAAAAGTAAAAAATCCATAAGAAGTCATGGGGCAGAAAACCACAGGCATCTACTTTTTGAATGCTGGGCCTCATGGAGAGCTTGGTATAAATACCAACCTTTGGATCTTATACGGTAATTTTTTTAGAAAATCCATTTGTATTGGGGATGTATTGGTAACCTAAAATACTGAAATATATTTTGAGGTTTTATTTGAGACGATTCACAATATGGATTTGAAATTCTCAAGAACTCTTGTGAGTGCCAGGAGACTAACTTACCCTGTTACTTTTTCACTGACAAACTGAAAAATATGTCCTATTGCTGCTTTCTCTGGGAATGAAACAAGTGTTATATCTGCATATTAACATCATATCAAGATGGTGTAATATGTCATTACACATTTTTCTGATTTATCAAAGTGATATTTAAGATGGTAAACTCCATTTAGGAAGGCCTTCTCTGACAGATGCTGTTCTTGTGAGAATTGTGGCACTAAGAGAGGAATATGAGAAATGATTCCTGAAAGCCTTTAGCACCTACTATATTAGTGGAATGAAGAATCTCAAACAGGTTAACGTGGTTTTACAGCAGAAGCACAGGAACTGATGCATGTTCAATTAAATATACAGAAGGTATATTTATATGGAGTGGAGATCTTTTTCCAGTCTTTTGAGGGAAATTTTACTTGTTTCCCTTTGTATATTTATTTGCTAACTAGTTAAAATGATAGTTCTATTGCTAAATACCGTGTTTCCCCAAAAATAAGACAGGGTCTTATTTTCTTTTGATCCCCAAAATAAACGCTTGGCCTTATTTTCAGGGAGGTCTTATTATTTTTGAAGTGAGTGTGATCACCTCATGGCTGCTGCTGTGTTTTGGGGAAGGCTTATTTTCGGGGGATGGCTTATTTTAGCGCATGCGCTCAAAAGCCTGATTGGTCTTATTATCCGGGGAGGTCTTATTTTCAGGGAAACATGGCACATTTAGGCATGTGCAGGAAATAAATTACACATGTTAAGGCTAAATACATTTTTAAAAGTGTTATAACAACGAAACAATATTTGTATCCTCTTTTAGTACACCTTTATAATTTCTGTCATTCAAGGGCCTCCTCATTTCCCCCTCCCCCTGTTTTGAATGTATTTTTAACATTCTAGTGCTGATCTTAATGTTGTTTATTTTTTCCTCCTCATCGGATTTTATTTTATTGATGTCAACGTTTATGTTCCTTTTGTTCTTCTTGGGAAGGCCTTCTTGTTTTAATACCCTTTATTCGGCGAACCTAAAAGCAAGCAGAGTTACTAAGAACCTTTCCAATATCTGGTATAACATTTAAATAAACCATTAATCACAGCAAACTACTGTAAGTGATACAATTAACACACTTAACATACAGTATGTAGCTATTTGTTAACCGTAAGCTGATAAATGAATTTATCCAACTTTCTTCTTTCCCATACTCATAGGTCTTCTTCACAGAATAAACCAGGGAAATACCTCAAGTACTTAAGTCTGTGTTGTGGCCACAGGGAATGTTACTGTGTTGTGATGACAAGGAAAGTATCTGGTCATTCATTGCTGCACTTTATTTTAGCCAGATATTTCCACTGTTATCTATTCTGCCTGCACTCACTAAAGCTGTACTATCCCTCAATCCTGTGTAGTTTTGTAGGATGAGAAATACTTGTAAGTATTTCATATTTTATTACATGTATTTCTTATCTTTCTTCCATAATTAGTGCTCAAAGTGATTAACATATTTAAAGCATTATTATTAAAGCTAGCAACATGGTTTTATACCATAAGAAAAACTTCTCTGTGAAAGACACAAAGCATGTACCAAATTCAAATTTTCTAGTTTTAGATAACCAAAGCCAATGCCAATAAACTAAAAACATTATGCCCATTGGAGGGGGCAAAACCACAAAACTAAAACTAACCTGGCCCTCCTAGGCAAGGATTTCCAGACTCTGGAAGTGATAATCATAAAGACCTTTATGATTTAAAATTTCCTTTAAATCTGCTACTGAAAGTGAGAGGATAGAAAACAGGAGCCCATCTGGGCATCTTAAACTACAGGCCTCATACAATATATTAATCATCATTTATTATTAAATTGGTAATCTATAATTACATGCATCGAGGAAAAGTTATATTTTGGAACTTTCATTCTGAATAAGTCCAGGAAGACTGTTTAATTGTTAAGACCTGCCTAAATATAGAACAAGTCAGCCTTTAATGAAAATTGAAATAAGATTCAAGATGTATACAGACAGTCTGAAAAGCTATCAGCATTTCTACCAGCAATGTCAATAGTGACAAACAAGTGTAACCTTCTTTATCTTCAACTGGAAATGGCCTATTTGCAACCCGATAGCTGCCTTCATCCCACCTTTAGCTGCAATCTCCTCAGTATATAATAAACGTAATTATTTGTTTTCTTCTCATTTTGGCACGGAAAGTAGATTTAAAATCAAGTGTTACCTCTGCAAATATATGTAATTCCTATGAGAGCTATCAATTCTATAAGACAATTTTAAGGAATTGCACCGCTCAAAAATTATGCGGAAGAGACCCAACATAGCTTTGAAAACATCCCTTATTGGCTGCCCAGAGTTTTGCTTGCTATAAGCTGTTAAGGCCGCATGAAACCAGTCATACACTGTTGGATCTTTACAAATATCATGAAATCTTTTTCGGATATCCAAAAAATCCTGAACTGCTTGAATCTTTTGTCTTCCAGCACTGGGGACTGACCCATAATCTCTTTCCCAGCCAGCCAACCAATTTCGAAGCCAACCTTGTCGCTGACTCCAACAGCTGCTTAAATTCACCAGAGGGGATACCAGCAATCCTGCTTCTGAAAGAAACACCGCAAGGCTTACATTTGCAATGCCTTGAGGAGTCACTGAAAGGAAGGTCAAAGGTGAAGAAAAAGATAAAGTGCTGTACAAGAAGATTGGTAAAGTGGAGTCTTCTTAATGAAAAACTCATGTCTGTTTCTTCGCGATGCAAACATAACTTCATTTCAGAAAGCTTCGGGTTCCCTCTCTTCTTATTCACCCCCTCGCCTCCTTCTTCTCCTTCTTCATCTTCTTCTCTATTATTTTTTTTTAGGTCAAGCCACTGTGCATCTAAAAGCCTTATTCAGTTGTTCTTGTCACGAGTACTTTGTCTGACGCTGCCTGCATTACTCTTGTAAACAGCGCCAGCATCAAAGTGAAAGCACACAGACTCACACCAGTGGATTAAGACCTTCTGCATGATAAAGTAGCTACCTAGGGTGGGATAAACCTAATATGTGAAAGAATGTTATTGAGGAGGAAGAAAGTGCCAAAACTCTGTCATTCTCTCCAGTAATGTCCTAATCTAATGCCTGACACCAAGGCCTTAGGCCAGTGTTAGTGTTAATCAATGAAATACCCATCTGTGTTCCCTGTCCTTATCGCTATTTAAAACTAGCCTAAACTCAATTATTTTCCCTTAGAGACCAAGATGGGATATTAAGTGGAATGAAAGGGATTGCATCCCACAAAGAAATCCCAGTGTTCAAACGCCGAAGTGTCAAGACTGCTGACTAAATTTTAGTTAAACAGAGATTAAACACCAATTGTTTTGGACATGAAATGTCCTCTAACCCACCCCCAAATTAAATCTAATTCACAATCTTGCAATTTAAGAAACATGATTTTTTTTTAAATATTAATGCTCTGATAATATATTTAATTTCTCATGTACTTTTTAGTTGCCTGCTATATGGCTGACCCTCTGTGCAAATAAGAATGGCATAATAAGCTTCAGGCAGGCATGTTCAACTAACACAGTAGGGAAGTTTAGCTTCTCACTGTTGCCCAAAGCAACAATGAACAATATAGACATTTCCAGATACATAATATGTATCCAAATATAAAATAACTTATCTCATGAATGAACAACACATCTCATAACTCAACAGCAACGTCATCCCAGAATGAATTGTGTTTGTTGCAAACAGAGCAAATATATCATTGCACAACTCTTTGTTACTCTGATTTCATTTTCTTTCCCATATATCTAAAATATTAACTCTTTCTTTATATTGGTAGTGAGTTTTTTAAATAAGAATTTGCTGTTTTAAAATATTAAAAAGCAAAAACTACTCTATGAAATAAGAGAGTGACATTTTGCCCCATGTAATGATACAAAGAGATAAAAGCAGTTCTACTCAAGGTTGAGTCAATTTGAGAATGGGCTCATTCATTAAAGGTAGCCTACAAGGTGTTCTTCCTACTTGTAGTTCAGGACATAAGTTGTACATTTAGAGTGCATTCTAAAAAAAGAATTAGTATCTTGTAGGCTGATTCATATCTGTACTACTTTCTGCATTATAGAAATATCATATATGTCTATATATGCAAAAGGGTAAATGACTAGTAAAAATAGAACACTTCCAGATACAGTCACATATATTTTATTTCTTAATTTATATTCAATCTTATATAGTTCAGGACTTCATGCAGAAAACAATTTTAAAAATTAAAATTCTAGACCACTATTATCCTCCTAATGCCACTTCTATTCCACCACATATAGCTATATAATACGTTGTAGTTGTTCAATTGCTAAGTTGTGTCTGACTCTTCATGACCTCATGGACCATAGCATGCCAGCCCTCCCCTCCGCTGTCTCCCTGAGTCTGTCTGTCCAAACTCATGCCCACTGTGTCAATGACAATCAAATAATCAATCAATCAATCAATCAGAATAGAGCTGAAAGGGACCTTGGAGGTCTTCTAGTCCAACACCCTGTTCAAGCAGGAGACCCCATACCTGGGAACCATCTCATTCTCTGCTATCCCCTTCTGCTTTTGCCTTAAATATTTCCCAGCAGCAGGTCTTGTCCAATAAGCCCACTCTTCTCATTTGGTAGCCAAAGTATTTGAACTTCAACTTGAGTATCTCTCCTTCCAAAGGACAGTTGAGGGTTGATTTCCTTTGGGATTGACTGATTTGATCTCCTTGCAGTCCAAGGGATTCTCAAGAGTTTTGTCCAACACTACAATTTGAAAGCATCAATTCTTTGCCACTCAGCCTTCTGTATTGTCCAACTCTCCCAGCTATACATTCCAATTGGGAAAACCATAACTTTGACTATGCAAATCTTTGGCAGCAAGGTGATGTCTCTGCTTTTTAATATGCTGTCTAGGTTGGTTACAGCTTTCCTAATACTGAAATAGTTTTAGTGAATTCATCTAATTCAATATTTCTGGATAAATCAGAATAGAGTTATCTTATTTTTCAAATTCCTTCAATTTTTGTAATAGAGATACTGCTTGAAGAAGTTTGACAACCACTGCCTATTCCTTTATTTAAAGAAACAAATACACAGATATCTATAAAAGGTTAGGATCTAAATGTGGCAAAAGACACAGCAATAATGTTTTCCTCTCCATTTCACGAGAGGAAAACTAGATAGAGAGAACATCTTTCTACCTCTTTTTTTAAAGCTGGCTCTAGCTCAATTTTTTTTTAAAATCAGATAGGTTTTCAGCCTTTCCCAATGGACCTGGGGCCCCGGAGACCAGGTATCTTGCACAGTATGACTATAAGATAACTTTTTCTTTTCTTAATCTATTTACTTACTTACAGTTTTTTTAATCTAATATATGGTCTCTTGGCAACATATAACTATGTAATAATAATACAAATATAGAAAAACACACAAACACACACTAAAACCACAATAGAACATATGGCCCAAGAGGCACACCAGAAAACATTTCAGATCGAAAGGAAGGTGATGGAATAGAGTTGTTTTAATTGTCTTCCAAAATGCTAGGAGGGGAATTCAATAAGATGCACAAACAATTTGGGGGAATTTGTATCTCTTATTGCATCCTGAACATGGAAAAAATTAAAAGAAAGTAAGCACTTCCATCCACTTTGTAAACTTGCTGTAACTCTGGCTCTTCCCATTTTGGAAGAGTTTGCTGGTGGTCTTGTCAAATTAATGTCATACACACACAAAAATCACCTCCGAGCTAAAGAAATGATAATCCTTGCAACTGTATTTGTGGATCTTTGGGGAAAAAAACACCTCAGTAAATCAATAATGACCTTTAGGACCAACTATATGTTGCCAGTATTCCAATAAACTGTGGAATGCTTTTAAGCAGAATCTAGCTCCAATCATAACATGAGCTGCATGGAGATTTATAAAAGTTAATCTTAGAAGTATGTTGGTTGCAAACCATGATCAGCTTTAAAAGTCAACATCAGGACACTGAATGGGTTATTGAATCTCTCACTGGAAACTGGTGCAATGGCCATAAGTTGGGTTGAATATGTTCCTTACCTTTACTGTGACAGGAAATGGTCTTAGTATTTAACCCTAGTTGACTATAAAGATGAAGTGTGGAGCAGAAGCACGTTGCCAAATAAAACGTCTTGCCATGTACTTCACATTGGAGTTTTAAGTTATTGTACATTTTTTGCTCTACACTTCAGTATTATCAACTTTATAGGAGGAAGACAGGCAGAACTTGGGAGCAGAGTTCTCTGTAGTTGTTATGTTCCCAGAAACGATCTAAATCTAACACCTCTTGAATTCTATGAACTCTTATCTAGCATTTAATGCTGACTCTTAGTGGACTAGATTTGTATGTATAGGCATGAGCAATAAATCAGCTTAACCGGAACCTAACATGTGGTTCTGATTCTTCGGGCTTGACAAATTCCATCAATTTCAGTGCCATGATCTGATCTACCCAAATATATCTAATTTTTAAAAAATATTTCAGCATAGTTTATTATCACAAATAAGCCAGAATCCACTGGACAGTTGTTCAGTGACAGTAATTCAATCACATTTCTTATTACTCTGCAGTATTAGAGTTTTATTTGTTATCATGAGTAGAGAACTGTTCTGAAGTCAAGTGGTTCAGGAGCCAACTATAAAGTGCAAATGAAAAAAAACTATTTTCCTTATTTGGCTGAAGTGGAGAAATGAAGAGGTCTCCTTCAATTAAGATAATGGTGGGTACAGATAATTAACCCGCATATTACCTTACTGACCTCAGATTTAAATCATAAATAGTAACGTGCACTCATAAATGATAACGTAATGCTTTTTTAAAAAAAAGCTTTACTGGAGAGTTTAACACACAGTGATTTTTAGCATTTCGTCATTTCATAAAGCAATTGTTTATGAGAGTTGGAGACAGCTGTTTCCGCTATATAATAAGCAAGCAATATAGACATTAATAGAAAACGTTTGCAAGCCTATGCCAGATTATTGCTCAGTAAGGTAATGTGAATGTTTCTCATTCAGTCCTGGGAATCTCTAGTTAGGAGTAGATAATGGAATAGGAGTAGGAGTGAAATTTTTCCCTACCGGTTCTGTGGGCGTGGCTTGGTGGTGGGGTCCTGTAACTGAGTGGGCAGGGCCAACTCAATGTCACT
>JANHFT010001428.1:46902-58718 GCA_032467955.1 Pseudoxenodon macrops
GAGAGAGAGAGAGAGAGAGAGAGAGAGAGAGAGAGAGAGAGAGAGAGAGAGAGAGAGAGAAATTATATAACAGATACCGGTATAGATTCTATTATATAAATCTAACAACATAGCAAGAAAATTAAATTAAACAATAACAGTGGTATGTAAAGATATGGGAGCAGTCCTTGACTGATCTACTTGGCTTTTTGAGCAATAAATTCCTGATAGATTTTATCCACTGTAATGACTTTTTATGTTATGGTGGGATTGTAGACTAAGACATAGAATGGTATATACTGGCAAACTTTACAAATATTGGGAAAATAACATTTTTAATATCTTTAGAAAGTGAACATTCATTAGGGGCATAATTGTTCCAAAGACAATGTTTTTCTATATCTCCCCTCCAAAACATCCAAAAGGGATTGTTCCTCAATGTATCCGTGCATGTTTTGGAAACTCTAATTGTAAATCATAGATTGTCTACATAGTTATGATTAACAAAAGTGAAATTTAATCCCCTACTTAAATCAGTCTATCATTCAGTATTCAGCATTTTCTATTTATATCAAAGCTAACTTGTTTATATACACTTAACCCCATGTAAAAGGGAGAAGATAGTAATTTTATCATCAGTAATTATTTCCATATAGATTGGAATCCATAAAGTTAGAAGGCTCGGTCTGCATTTATCAAACACAATCAGAGTCACCAGCATCTTACTTGTAATGGATTTTTGTAATGCCCCTGAAGGCCTCGTGGCTGCCTTGGCCAGGCACAACTAAACAGCAGTAGGAGGAAGAAAGTGAATGGTGGTTTGAGTTAGCAGGGAAAGATGCTGGTGGTGGCAGAGTGCAGGGCAGCTGGAAGGGCATGGATGGGGGGAGGGAAATAGGTAAGTGAGCCAGTTGAAGCAGAAATGAATGCAAAAGGCTGGCAGAGCCTTGTCTGCTAAAAGGAGCTTACTGGGCCCAGCCAGGGAGAAAGGCAGTGGGATGGAGTCAAAAATTTGTTCAGGAGAAGTATGAGGACCTTGCCTAATGACTGCAACTGGGACTGCTGGGACTGCTGTTACTAAGCAGTGTGATCACACAATGTTTTGCTTAACAACTGCTTCACTTAGCTATGGAAATTCCAATCCCAATTAGTGTCACTAAGCAAGGACTACCTGTATCAACATCATAGGAAACAATAGTTCTGCCTATGCTGCGTTGGTCACACTATATAACATTGTATGTAACATTCTAGTTCTGATCACCACAATTCAAGGAAAGATGTCAGAGAAATGTGATGAAAATAATAAAGACATGGAGGTTAAATCCAATTAAAAGCAGTTAAAGGAGCTGGGTGGGTATAGCCAAAACAAGATAATACTTGATGTAAGGGAGATATCCCTTGCATTAAATGTCGCGTTCTGGTGGGATCTAGATATTGCATCTTCTTGGTAGCAGTCACTTCCCTTTGGAACACTCTTCCCCCCTAAATCCAAGAGGCCCCTACTGACCAGTGTATGGGACATTTAGCAAGGGAGATCCAAACACAAAATGGGAAGGTATTTTCTTATTATGAAAACTATTATGCAGTGGAAGAGCCTGCTTTTAGGAGTCTTGGTTGTTTTCAAGCAAGGGTTAGACAGTTATTTGTTCAGGATTTTTTTTACCATTCTGCCCTGGGAAGGAATGCAGCTAGAAAACCTCCAACTCTAGAATTCTAAATATTACCAGGTTATAAGAAAATGAAAACCAGCTTTCTAGTACTTGTGCATTCTAGATGTGTTGGGATTACAGCACCCAGGAAACTCAGCCTGCATGACCAATTGGTACTGTATTGCAGGAAGACACCATACTGAGATAGGCTCTTGTAACATTTTTGTGGGTGTTAATCCTCTCCTATTTTTATGAGTTATATTACTGAGTAGGCGCATATAAGAATTGACCTGTAATAATGATTTATTCAGAGCTTTTTTTTTCTTTGAATAGAACTGCTTAAAAAGCATGCATTTCTGATTATTTTATTTTTTGTTATTTATTCAGTCTTTCAGATATATGGCAAGCCAACCAGCGATCCCTTATTAAGTTTTCAGTGTCATTTATAATACTGCCAAACTGAACCAGCTGCTTACAAATGAGTCAGAGGTAGGAAGATTTTTTTTGTTTCTTGAAAAATGAACCTATCTCAACAAAATCAACATGCCTGCTTCTTTAATAGCTGGGATTTCTTTTCTTTTCCTTTCTTTTCTTACCATCTAAACATTTAAAAGACAGAAATGGTCATAAGACAAGAATGCAGTTAACATGTCTATTATGTTTAGTACTACCATTCTCTTATCACTATTGTGTAGATGTCAGATACAATATACACTTTGTGTTTATGGCAGAGTTCATAGAAAAAACAAGGCTCTGCTCTCAAATATCTTATAGTACAAAATTGTCTATGAGGTAAATAAATTGGAGAAGGAAGTGAAAAGGATTCATGAAGGCAAATACTGAGTAAGAACTTCCTGTCTAAGAAAATAAAAAGGATTCTAAAGGTATTTGACATTAATACATTTTGTCTTTATTCATCTTATTTGGCTCAACTGTTTCAGTATCATTCATACTTGTTCTTTCCTTCCAATCATTGTTTTTTTCCTAAAACAAACGTTTTCCTAGTTGCTTCTTCAAACGTTAATGGAAGTGAAGGTCACCCTTTACTACTGCTGTGGCAGTATCTTCCTAAAGGTATTTTGTTAAAGGTCAGCATAGCCCCCACTAACCAAACTGATTCTCATTTCACCACACATGCATTCCTTTTTCCTTAAATGTATAGATTTCATGCAGGACCTGGTTAATAACAGAGTCAACTTAGCCAGGCACTGAATTACATTTAGGAAGGATTGGAAGAGTCCTCTGTCAGCCACTTTCTTTCAGGGTTCATACTGTTCATCCTATTTCGTAAGATATGTCTTTTTTTGTTGTGTGATTATGTCACAATTCCAGTCTATTATTTTGTTATCAAATGCAAATAACTTAGACAGAAAGCTAAATACGGTACATACTTCAAATTATTGTTAACTAGAAATGACATATAATAAGGTTTCACATGGATTCATGCAGAAAGTATATAACAATGCTTTATTGTTAAAAAATATAACAATGCAGGTTGATGTCTATGGAGATTTTCAGTCATCCAGGTCATGTTTGTCCCAAAGGTGCTTTTTTTCAAGAGATGCAGATAACACAGACTCATCCCCAACAGCCTGCACCTGTGTTCAACAGTGAAGGGACATAGGGCAGAAAACATTCTGTCCACAGAATGCACAGCTCCAGCTTCCCAATGACTCAGATGACCATGTGGACACAGATAAACATCCAAGTGGCCTCAACGACTCTCTAAAAGAATGCAAATCACCAGCTGTCTGGTGAAGGAATATAAATCCTTCCTTTCCCCACCATCCAGTCAGAGCTGAAGAAGCTTCTTGGATGAGAAGCGAGACGTCTTCAAAGAAGAACAAGAAAGTCCAGTTGCCTCTTGAAAAAAGCACCTTTGGGACAATGCAGGTTGATAATGGTGATGTCATGCATATACAGATAGTCCTTGACTTATAACTACAGTCTACTCTGAGGCCTGTATTTACAGTTTACAGTAGGTACTCTCAGAATGGCCCCTAGCTTAACTGCAACTATAACAAGTTGGATGTTACTTTGCGGAGTCAGTTGCTCAATTCACTAGTTTCCATGAGATGAGAACAAGTTCATACTTCATAATAGATGAAAACAAGCTTTAGATGAGAACAATGAAAAATACATTACCTCAAAAAAGGCACATGTGTGAACCTTCATTTGCAAGCTGCTGATAATTATTGATTACCAGTTATTGACTGATAAATTTCGCTTCACATTTCCTCGCTGCACATCAGACTAATACATTTTAACTACAACATGGTTGAAATGCGCATGACATTGTCTAAGTAGAACTGGATCTAATCACAACTTCGAAGGGAGGCTACTTAAAACCCTAATAGAAACCTTGGGATTTCCAGATGAGTATCTTCTTCTTCTGCCTAAATTTATAATTATCAGTCTTTGATGTACGCAAGAGAATTTAATAGTCTGGTAAAAGCATCCTATTTGAAGGGGATGCCATTGACATTAGTGTAGTTGCTTTCAAGTATCTGTGTTTAGAACCACAGCCTGAAGCTTTAATTTATTCTGCAATTAAAACACTAAAACAGAAAGCAATTATTAGTAATAAATACTATAATAACAGAAAGGAAAGGGAAACTTGAAGGAAACTGTTTTAACAATCAAATATCAGAAAGAAAAAATGAAGCAACACTGGAGGGGAAAAAGTAATTGGAAAGGCAAATTGGAATGGCTTGGGAATACAGTCACAGTGTAGGAGAATTCCAGGATATGAAAATGTATTTTAAAATGCTGCAAACCAAAAAATACAGGAAAATGCGAGTTGATTGTGTTTAAACATTGTTACCGTAATTATTTTCTTTTTGCATTCATCAAGGAGGTATACAATTTATTACAATTTTTTTCTGCTTGTAAAATGTATGAGAGAGGGAAGTATTATCTTCTCTACTCATGGTTATCAAGATCAGTGTCTAATGCACATGGAAGATTTAGGCACTGTGCTTTCCAAAAGGGAGAACATCTACTTTAAAATGAATAATTTAGATTTATTTAATGCTTACTTTCATTATGAAAGAGAACGCTGACTTCAGTTGGATAATACCATTTATTTATTTAACTAGTAGACTGTCCAACTTCATCATGACTCTCTACTGTGACTAGCTCAGTATATAAGTTCTAATAATTTTAGGAAAGGAACAGGACAGAGAAAACGGTCTTTTTGAAGGGTAGCAGTATTGTTGGTGGTGTTGAATAGTTTTACATCATCAGCAACCAACAAAAATTCCTCTTGCAACCAACGGATCAACACTTGATTGATCCAAAAAATTGGACTCTGAACTTGCAGGAAAATGCTAGGAAGAAAGAAAAGAAAGACAAGAAGCAAAACCAAACTCTAGATTTTCTATTTCCAAATCTGAATTTTAAAATGCACTTTTATCTCTTGACTGCTTTTTTATATATAGTGAGCAGATGGTAGGTCAATGCGCTTGATAGTTTTGCACATTGGTGTCATTTTTCTATGTAACATATTATTTTTATTAAATAAAGATAGAAAACTTTATAATTACTTGTAGACCTGTTAAATAAGGGGAGGTGGAGAATGTAGCAGATATTTTAGATATCTTTTTCAGCATTCAACCGGAGTAGACATTTTATGGTTTATGTTAGTGTTAATAATATATTTGTCATTTGTTATATTTTTGTACACATTTAAAAAAAATATTGTCACCATTTGATGCTTGTTTGGTTTTTCTTTTTCTTTTTTCTTCCTTTTTTTCTCTATTTTGTATTTTAACTTTGGAAACAAATTAAAAAAATTATTAAAATGCACTTTTAAATAAAATAATCTTAATAAGAAGTTAATGTATCATATTTATTTATCATATTAATATAGCTGATTATCTCATGAAACATGACTCCAGAGAGTGTACAATTTAACCACCAAAAATAAAATCATTCAATAATATTAAATATTCAGCTTTTATGAGGGAACAACAATCTTATGGCAGCAAAAATTTACATTTTCTCCATTAAATTTTTAGCAAGGCCTGGAGGCAACAAGTTGATGATGTCATAATGTCACACAAATGAGCAAGATAATTATTTTCCCTTTTGTATAATGTGATGAGGGAGCTCTACCTGTTTTCATTTTAAGTAAGTCTGTTTAGAACTGAGTTCATCAGTTTTTGATCTTAAATAGTAGGAAATCACTGTGAAATTTTAGAAAATCAGTCAATTTTTACCAATGCAATCCTGAAGTACCCTAGGTAATAGAAAAATGGAACTGGTATTCCTCATTTAGACCCTAACTACAGTGAAAAAAATAATAAACTACAAACTGAAAAGCAAGTTTTGAGAAAGGATGCAGGAAAGAATTGTCTGAGGGGACCTAAAACCATTTATGGCTTATTTGTGGCCCGTGGGATCTGGGCAGTTTACCCATCACAAACTATGGGTAAAATTCTAACTTCATTACAGCAGATATACTACTTTGATTGCAGTATTCCTCATTTGATCATGGTTCTCTGGAAACCTAGTCATGGAGGTAGAGTGATCTACTGGGACCAAGTATTTTATGCCAAGGGAATGACAGAGAGAAATAATACATGAACAATGAGAAGGTTTCAACTCCCCTGTGCAACAAGGAAAAAATGCCTTCAGTTTATGGACGTATTGGTGAATTTTTGACTATTTACAGCAATTTATAATATTTTCTTCCCACAGCAGGTAGCAGCATCTATAGAATCTTGGCTGATCTCAAAAAAAAATCTAAAGGAAGGTAGAACTTGGATTGTATTTAAATGAAAGACCACCAATAGATTCAATGACTATAGGCAAGACTGGAAATTTAAAAAAAAACATCCCTAAAGAAAGCTGTGGCACACTAATTTCATATTGCTATCAGGAAAAATCTACATGGATATATCCATGTAATCAACAAGAATTAAACTTGACTTTGGGAGCCTTATTTTGCAATATTTTCTACTTACATTTCATATCTGTTATATGTGAATAATGGGCTGTGAGATTTACCCTCAAAGCAGAGGTGGGTTCCTAACGCTTCGGTCCGGTTCTACCAAACCGTTAGTAACTTACCAGCCTGGTTCAGTAGAAACATTAGAAACCCAGGCCTGCCACACACACCCCAAGATGGTTCTTTCAGTGCCGCCATAGGTGCTGCCATCTTGGATTTTTGAAGCACTGCACTTACGCACACGCAAAGTGTGCATTGGCCGTAGCACGCCCCTGAGTGAACCGGTAGTAAGAAGATTTAGAACCTATTTCTGCCTCAAAAACAGGAGAAAGAGAGATATATAATGTATTTTTTCAAGATCACCTAATATCCCAAATATGGGAGGAGCGGAGCATACTGCTTCCTTTTGCCTTTTATATATATATATATAGCAATAGCATTTACATTTACATACTGCTTCATAGTGCTTTACAGTCCTCTCTAAGCAGTTTACAGAGTCAACATATTGCCCTTAACAATCTGGATCTTCATTTTACCAACCTCGGAAGGATAGAAGACTGAGTCAACCTTGAGCCAGTCAGGATTGAACTCCTGGCAGTGAACAGAATTAGCCTGCAATACTGTATTCTAACCACTGCACCACCATGGCTCTGTATTTTATATGCCATTAGTTAAAATTAAGTTTATGTGTTTATTTTCATATGTAAAAGTTAAAAGGAAAGCAATTTCCTTTTTTAATAATTTTGTTAATAGATGGATGAAGATTCTGGATTCTCATCCAGATAAAGTTATCTGGAAGTTGAGTTATTGCAGCTGGAGTTCTTTTTGGTTCGAAATGTTTTTGCTGTTAATCCAAGTAGCTTCTTGAGTCTGAACAAGTTGGTTAGGGGAATCCTATATATGTCCTCCAGGGAGGTTTCATTTTTCATCTAATCTGGATAGGCTCATTAGGTGAGAAAGCAGAAAGTCGTTGGGATGTAAATGTTCCAACCCTTAAATCCTTTACCCTAGGTAGCTCATTAATTCCTTGGACTGCATACATTACATTACTCTTCTTATGTTTTGGTGTCTGATCTTTAGGTGGACAAACCTCTGTCTCAGTGTATCAGTGGGTTTGAAGAATTCAGGTGTTTTTCAAATATTCATTTTAGCTTCTTCGATACACCACCAGCCATGTAAGGAATGACTAAATTCTTCCATTGACACTAAATCTCAGCTCTATCTGCCATTCTTTTGTTGGATTGAGACACTGATTTAATAATGGCCCAATTTGTATACCCTCGGGCCTTAAGAGCTGTTCCCAAGTGTTTGTTTTCCTTCTTCTGTCTTGTGATGTAGTGCCTCAAAGACTCCTAGTTTGTGTTGAAGTGAATGGTAGAAGTCAAACAGCAGACATTGGTCTATGTGGGTGGATTCCTGTAGATCTCTATTTCTAGGTTGCTACAGGCCCTAGTCAGAACCTTATACTCGAGGAACAGCAGCTTGTTGTCCTTGGTGTCTTCCCTGGTGAACTTGATGTTTGAATCCATACTGTTTATATGATATGTGAAGGCCATATACTTCCTGGACCTTGATTTTAAACCAAATGTCATCCACATACTTGAAAAATAGGGAAGGCATGCAGATCATGGATGGTTTGGTGCCATCCCCTGGAAGGAGCTGAATGCTTTCTTCTCCACTTCTTCCATGTATAGGTTGGCAACAATAGGTGACACAGGGGAAGCCATATTTCTGTCTGCAGAAGTCACCTCTGTAGATGAAGTAAGTGGTTTCAGACACAGGTCCAGTAGACAACAGATCTGGTCTGGTTTGAGGTTGCTTCTAATATTAATATAGTTTACTTTAAGATAGTCTTAGCTATGGATACATCAACACAGCGAGGACAATTATTTGGAGTTATTGAAGAGTACGTTCTCGTGATCTTATGAAGAGCACTATGATACTTATTTTCCAGGAAATATATTGTTAGAGTTTAGCAGTTTCAAGAGCATGATTTCAAAGAACTCTGTGAATACAAAAAGCAAAGTTGAGATGAACATGGTCTGGTTGCTAATGGAGGAGAATAATTATCAACTATAATAACAAATGATCATCACTATTATTAACCAGTGATTAATTTGGGATATAGCAAATGAAGGCAGAAACATTAGATAATAAAACCAAGCAGAATTTGGAGCAGTACATTTGAAGGACCAGCTGCCTTGGCTTCAGAAGCAAAAATCACTTGGGTATCCCTCTTTGTATCATACTAATATGTTGCACGAAAAATAGCTCATGTACTGTAGCATTTCAAAGGGAAATGTAACAAGCTGAGATTGCTTGCACTCTCCCCAATGCTTTCGAAACAGAGGCAATCCAACAATGGCTGGGTGGTTCTCAGCCAGCAACAAAGGTGGTTTTGAAGTATTGAGATAAGAGTATATCTGCAGGATGCCACTGACTCAGCTCACTGAATCCCCAGAAACCTAAATCTGCCTTTGATTTCCATGCACTGTTAACAGGGAAATGCAATCATAATTGAAAACTGTGGCATTTTATTACTCAGACCAATTACTGTGTCTGGGAATCTTTTTTCTGTGCAGCAGCAAACTGTATACAATTGGTAGCTACTAAGCTCAGTGATAATCAACATATTAAAATATCATTTTTTTAAAAATAGGGAAGCCGTGCAGATCATGGCTTTTGGATTTTTTCCCCCAACTCCTTTTGTAGCAGGTCCACAGGAGGCATGCGTGCTTTCTTTACTGCAAAAGAGCAGTGGTTTCCCACCCCTCCCACTCCTTTGGCTCTTAAATGGCCTATTTCAAAAAAAAATTCCTGCGAATCAGACTATCCAATAGTTCCAAACTTCATAGCTGTGAAGCAATCATAAGCAACATCCGCATCACCAAGGGCAAAAGAAGAGTGCAAACCATCTTACAGACGTTATACAAGATATTTTAGAACCTGAGGAAGAGAATGTGCTACGCATGCATGTCTTGTCCTTAAAAAGGCGATAATAAGCCTTTCCTCTTTGATGCTTGTAATACCTAGTTTACTTTGCTTTGTTTTGTGGTGTGGAAAAAGTGCCTGCTTCTGATGCCCTTTCTGTTTTTTTGTAACTGGGATTAAATATTTTTTTGATGACAATTTCCAACTGCCCCATAACAATCACACAAAAACTTGGCTATTCTGAGCCCAAGTTCCTCTCTTTCTTTAATGGTAAGAATCAGCAAGTGGAGCTTTTAAGCTTGTATGCCTTATTAGAGCATAATCATGCTCAAATAAATCACAGATAAAACAATAAAATATGAATTTTTCCAAGCGACATGTATTTTTGTCTATTTCAGCAGTATTATATTAGAGAAAATGTCTTGCACGTTAGGTACAAACTATTCTTATTCAAAGAAGCATGTAAACATTCATTCAGGTTTTTAAAAACGCAGAAAACGATGAGGAGGAAGAGGACAAAATGAAGTTTGGATTCCAAAAATGGGAAACTGAGCCAAGCCAAAATGAGTGACCATCTTTAATTTTGAAGTTAGGGTTCCTTGGGATAGGAAAGGTGAGTCTCCAAGCAAAGCAATGACGTGCTGATAGACTGTCCTTTATGTTTGGTGTCACTTCCACTCTCCCATAGATTCTTTCAAATTGGACATAGATGTATTTTTTTTATCCTTCATGTGTTATACGAAAGTACTCTGAAGGCAGCAACAGCTGCTCAGGAGTCTTATTCTGAGGAAGGGGAAGTGCTCAAGAGTGCATTATTTCATTTACAGGGACAGTAAGTATACCGGCAGCTGTGAGCCAACTGTGCCATCAGGATAGTCACTTTCAAGCTTCCACATCATAAAACCTTCAGGAAATGTGAAAAACCACACTCGGACTCCTTTCTCTGTCAAAAATCACAGACAGTAAGTGAGATTTAAGAGTGCAGTTGCAATCAAATGAGTCCAAGAGGTTTTCCTAAGGCTATACACGCTCACTGTACAAACACAAATAATGCACAAGGAATACACTGCCATCTCATTTATATGGCAGAAGGGGAGGAGGGACTCCAAAAACACAGCTCCATTTGCATAAGATGGCATTACTTCTGCCAGGAGTTTTGTGTTCGAGACATAAGGAAGTGAAAGTACATCCAAAAAGAAACATGTTCTTGGGTATACTTCTCTTCCCAAAGTACGGCATTTTCCTGAGGCAATGCTGGCCAGGTTAAGTTTCTTTCAGCTGTGAAAGAGAGAGGGTTGAAAACTTAGGGTGTTTTTGAAATATTGATTTACAAATATACAAGCATAACATAATGGAGGCAAATGGAGGATGTTTCTATAATGCAGCAAATCTTTTTCATTACAAATGTCCAAAGGAATCTTGTCCCTCAAGAGACTCCCAGTTTTCAACTCTCCCCACCATTTTGCTTCCTCTCTAACTTTCTCTTCTGAACTAACAAAAAGTTATATTATTCATAGGTATTAGTTCCTATACCAATGAGGTAGCAGGGAGTCCCATTATTTTTGAGTCTTTCACGGGGATTACCTACCAGCCAATCACTATGAGAATTTAACAAAAAGCATCTAAACAATATCTGAAAATTAGCATCAATAAACTAATGAAGCAGTCTTGAAATGATGAACTGAAGTATCAGCCTAACTGGCCAAAAGATACTCTCATGGATTTTAGTGAGGATCTTTCAAGGCTTGTTATCTCTTTAGTTTTGCTAACTAAAATCAAATGATGCATTAGATGAAGATAGTGACCATTCCTACTTCTAATACAGGAATCAAAGGTGTTCTTGATGGAACTGACTGATGGGAACAGTCAGGGTAGACAAATGACAACACTACAGGTAGTCCTTGACTTATGACCACAATTGAGCCCAAAATTTCTGTTGTTAAGTGAGAAGTTTGTTAAGTGAGTTTTGCCCTATTTTACGACCTCTCTTGCCACAGTTGTTAAGTGAATCACTGCAGTTGATAAATTAATAACCCGGTTGTTAAGTGAATCTGCCTTCCCCATTAACTTTGCTTGTGAGAAGGTCACAAAAGGGAATCACGTGATCCCGGAACATTTCAGTCATTATAAATATGAGTCAGTTACCAAGCATCTGAATTTTGATCACATGATCATGGGGATGCTGCAAAGGTCATAACTGTGAAAAACAGTCATAAGTCACATTTTTCAGTGCTGTTGTAATTTTGAACAGTCACTAAACATACTGTTGCTAAGTCGAGGAGTAACTGTAATTCACATAGGATGTC
>JANHFT010001428.1:118809-130273 GCA_032467955.1 Pseudoxenodon macrops
GGACCTGGCCCCCTCTCTGCCTCCGACGCAGAGCCCTCATCAGAGCCCTCCCCCAGACTCCAGGACTGGCCCATGTTCCTCCCCATCCTCCTTACTGTCCAAATCTGCTGCTAGCTCCGCTGGCCACTGGCGGGCCACAACAGTAGGGAGGACAAAAGAAAATTTCCTTGCAGATTTCAAATGCATTTGCCCTGGAGATCAGCCGTCTCTCATCCTTGCCATGGAGATGCATTTGAAATTGGACATTTCAATGAACCACACCAAGATTTCCTGTGAGGCATGATAAAACAGGATACCACAAGTAGTTAGTTAGCAGACATATCCTACAGAAATGTGAGAAAAGTTATAAGCGTAGGACAGGGTGAAAGGTCAGAGCCTCTTCATTCCTTTAACAGGTTTATGAATTTAGTTGTGGTTTTTTTTTTCCTGAGTGAGGTCTCGCATGATCTCTTCTCCCACAAGCATAAATAAGATATAAGCGGGTCATTTGTCAGATCTTTTGTGTGATATTTGAATGCCATCCCTGAGTAGAAAGAGATTTCTTGAATGCCTTTTAAGATTTACTCCTGTAGTAGTTCTCCAATTAACTGGATTTTAGAATACAGACTGGATTTATATTTATGCAGGAAAAAAGTATTCTCATTATATTTTTATTCTCATGTTAGATTTATTACTTCTCTCAATTATAATTTATTTTAGTGGTTTGGTCTTATTCTTTATTTATGTCTCTCCCCCAGTGAAAAATAATACATAAGATCAACACAGTTTTTGCCACTTTTTTTTCTCTGTTTGTATGTTTTAATTCTCCAAACATCTTGAAGTAAAAGATAGCAAATTACCCCCAAAAAAATTGCCATGTGATTTTTGGCAACCTGGAAAATGATCATTTCATAACCCTTCCATTGCTATCCTCATTTTTAGGTTCATGGCATGATTTAAAAAATGCAAAGGAATAGCCTTCAAGCCACAGATGAATCTTTTTTTGCTGGCTGAAAAGCATTATTTCAATAATTACGATTGCAAAGCTGAATTAGTATAGTATTTTGCGCTCTAAAACCTTAACTTATTTTGCCATCCTGGCGTTTTCTAAACAGCAGAGCTCCTTCTGTCTCTGGATTTTGTCCGCTGCTCCTTATCTGCTAAACCATCGGATCAAAAGGACGCAAAAGAGGGTTACCATGCTTTAAATTTTTGGCTTTGACGCCATAGAATTATAGAAAGGGATAGGTGCTATTGATAAACTTCCGTCTTGGCTGAGAGAAGGCTTTTCTATAACTTGCTGTTTGTCTCAACAGTTTTGTCTATGTGTTGCATGTTGTGTCTTTGTTGGGATTTTCTTGTATTCAGCCATTTGTAAGTTGCCTAGAGTTGCAACAAGGGAGTAGCAACATATAATATTTCAAATACAGGTAGTCCTTGACTTACAACAGTTCATTTAGTGACCACTCAAAGTTACAACGACTCTGAAAAAAAGTGACTTATGACTGTTTTTCATAGTTACGTCCGTTGCAATATTCCTATGGTCACATGATCAAAATTCAGATGCCTGCCGACTGGTTCATATTTATGACGGTTGCTGTGTTCCAAGGTCACGTGATCAGCGTTTGCAACCTTCTGACAAGCAGTCAACAGGGAAACCCGATTCACTCAACAACCACGTTACTTAACAAATGTTTCACTTAGCAACATAAAGTTTGGGCTCAGTTGTGCTTGTAACTTGAGGGCACATTAATGTAAATGAACGGGGAAAAAGGTTTTCATCTGCCTAGTATGGAAGAATGGGAATGCAAGGAAGAAGAGGTGGTCCTCAATCTCAACATGGCAGCCAACTAGAGTGTGGAAGGATATGAGGTAGAGGAAAAAGAAATTCTTCTAGAACTAACCATCTACTTTCTGTCAAATTGTTGGAGAGATGAAAAATGAGAAGAGAGACTGCATCCTAATTATAAACAGAAGGCCTTTCCTTTTGAAAACCCCTGCCACTACCTTTGCTCTCAGGAAAATAAATAAAAAATACATTATTTCTCCCCTGGCTGATTTGTCACTGGATGTGGCAATATAGAATAGCACAGATATGGAAAGACTTTGCAAAGTAGCTTTCTTAATACCAAAATAAAACACAGGAAAATGTATATTCAAGTTTTTGGCTTGCTTAGAGAAACCAAAATGCTAAATGGGGTTTGGAAAAGAGAGAGAGAAGGTGGGTCCAAGTGTAGATTGGTTAGAAATTGTGCTAATGCTTCCATACAGCAAAAGCCAATTATCTTCCTTGACTTTCTATGGAATTGCATCAACTTCCACATGTACAATTAAATTGCTTTTCCCTGGCCCCTATTTCCCCTTTTGGCTGATAGTCACAGACACTAATTGAAGCCTGGCTTCACCTAGTCCTCTTGATAGGCCAGATTTCTTAAGAGATTTAGAGAGAATTTGGCAAATCCTTCTCTGCTATTGGTTATATGAGAAAGTCTTCTAACCAGGGGTGGGTATCTCTTACCTTCCCTACTGGTTCTGGTTGCCTCAGAAGTGCGTGTTTTGCACATGTGCACACACTACGCATGCGCACCCCTGTCGTATCTGGGTAAGAACTCTACGCATACGCAGAAGGCTTTGCGTATGTGCAGAGGGTTGTTTTGGGGCCATTTTCAAGCCATAGGACTTATTTCTAGCTGGACCAGTTCAAGGGCATGGCCAGCTGGCCATTGTTGCTGATTCGGCGAGCAGGGGCAAATCACTGCTACCGGTTCAGGTGAACCAGTCCAAACCAGCAGCAACCTACCACTGCCTCTAACCCATGGTCTTAAGATTCTAGCCCAGATTACTATCAAGAGAGCTTGTTTGTCCCCAAAACAAAATGCTTCCCACTCACTCTCCTCATTTTGATAGTGACTTCCAGTCCTTTCCCTAAAAAAAGATCTGCTTTTTTCCCCCCTTGATGCTTCTTTATCTTTCAAGCCTTCTCCTTAGAAGCTTTTGTCCCTGTGATCTATTTAACCCCCTCAGTTGCTACCCACTTTTGTACAACTTCTTCAATTTTGCTGTCAGCTGATTGGTAGTAGAACTTCGTTGTTTAAATGGGTGCAGCCATTTCATTGGACCCTAAGCTCATCAAAGGAACAATGCCAAGGCAATCCTTCCCTTGGATCATTTTCATTTTCTAAAATGGGGGTTTAGTAAAATCTGAACTCCATTGCCATTGCATCTGCCTCCTGCAATCACTCTTCCAAATTTTTCCTTGTCTTCACTATTGTTTGACATAAAACACGACAGCTCAGGTGAAATATATATTTAACTCAAGCCAAATCAAAATCACCACCCAATGATTTAATGGTGATTTTCTTGGCAACAGTCTGGAAGACATTTAACATTGGCCTTCTTCCAAGATGTTCCTTTAGTTCCCAATGTAGCCGATACTATAGTATTTGTTGATGTTTTCTATTCAGTTACTAAATAGGGTCATACTATTCTTAGCTTTTTGATGTTAGACAAGGTTCACTAGTTATTCCCATTTAATACAATGAAAGGTATTTTACCGAAATGGGCAAGCTTCTATTACATCTAAAGATTTTGGAATACACACATACATGCATACACAGAAATTTATTTTTCATTTCTGAAGGATCCCAAAATTATTTATTATAATCAAAAGTATATATTCAATCACTGGGTTAGCTATCTCCCATGTCTTACTATGCTTTTCCATGACTTTCAGTGCTATATTCTGATCTCCATTTTCTACCCCTTATCTATTATCTCTCTCACACAATCTGCCACACTGACTTCTTTCCTCCCACAGCCTATATCTCACCTCCACACAGTCTCTTTATGTCTCTCAATTAAAATTCAGGAAGAAGGGGTTACCCAGTCCCTTCAGAGTGGCACCCTTCCCCACTAGGTCACTGTCCACAGCCCCCTGAGCCACCCAACTCCTAGTTTGATGGCTTGCCCAGTCTATTGGGCTATGGACCAAACCTTCATTCTTCCATGTAAATTTACCTTCTATCACCCATATTTTTGTTAGCCACTGTCTAAAAACTCAACCATGGTATGTAATTTTCACTCAGGATATGGTCTAAAAAGTCAAGAAGGCAGCCACGACAATGAGATCAAAACTTCAGAGTTCCTTAATCTGCATTTAAAAAAATAGATAGTCCTTCAATGATGGCCATGGTTGATCATACCTTGAAGACAACCTTACTTCTTTTCATTCTTTTGCTCTTTCTCCTCTCCTGTCAACAGTTTAGCAGTAAAATTATTCTAATCAAAACACGCTTCTGCTTTTGCTTTCCATCTCAACTTTCAGAGGTTTAAAACATTCAACAGGAACTAAGTTAACCTAATACCTAGATTTTTCTTTAGCCTCTCGGTATCTTCGTACTCTACATAGTTCCTAAAACTAGCTATCTAGAAAACTACAGTATAACACAACTTTACTGGGGAGGGGAAATATTATGTCCAAACATATATTGGGTAAAACCAAAGGAATGAAAATTACAATCCAAATGCTAATACTGTGCGAGACAATTAGCCATGCCTTCAAGCAGATAGACAGCCTTTCCAAATGTGATAAAAGCAAATAAGAGATTTGAATGAGGAATAAAAGTCTTCCAAGTGAATCGGGCCACTCCACAGTTTATGAAGAAGTTTATTCTTCATATACTGGCAAAAAGGCTACAGAATTTTGGTGATGATTATAAAATAAAACGAAAATGAAGCTTTTACAAAGCGCTAGAGGTATTTGGACTGTGACCGTGGCCAGCAGTGTTTATGAGATCAAAACAAAATAATATGAATGTTTGGACTCTCTCTCTCTCATCTGATATGAATTATTGACTTGATCTGATTCAATAGTTTAAACTTATTTAGAAAATTAAATATGATTTGATGCTTTGATTGGAAGAATCACACTGATTTAATTCTAAAGTAGATCAATTCAGCAACTTTCCTACAATATGGTATATGAAGATCAATTCCTTCCAGTTAATTCAGTTAAATCAATCCATTTTGTACACCATAGCTTATTAGGACACTGATTTTTTTAAGAGACAAACAAAATGTATGAGTTTTCATAATTCAATTTATTTTCACATTATTGGAAATTGAACGCAATCAATAACCCAGAGCATCTCCCTGGTTTTCTATTACATTGTTAAGCATTCTCCCATCTGTTGGTCTTCCCAATATTTTGGGATTAGAATTCCAGAATCCCCTGCTGGCTCAGACGGACACCAGGTTAAAGATGAGTGTTCCTATATATACACCACCTTGTGCAAGCTATTTCAGGGAAAAGTGAACTGTTGCTCTGCTTTGCTAAAAGTAAAGAGATTTTGAAATGCTTCCTTTCTTTATAATAATTAGCAGAAATACCTGAAACACCCTCCAAGGCTGAAGATATGTCGTGGGCATTTAAAAAAAAAAACTACAAGAAATTAAATTTGAGGCCTAACCTAGTCCTCCAATTTAACTCAATCGTATCCTTTCCATTATGGGTTACATAAGATGAATCTAGAGTTGATAGGTCTCACGGTTCACTAATAATATTATGCCTCAACGGAGCACACAATAAGAACAGGATAAGGTTCCACATTAGCAGGTGCAAGACTAGGCTAGGTTTTCACCCAAGCGTCCCTGCTGCTTTTTGTTTTGTTTTGTTATTCTTTTTTTTTTTCTTAAAAAAAAAAAATGATTCCATGTTATATATCAGAACTAATTATTCCTGTTGGGCCAACCTCAAGAAATGTCAACAGTACATTGGAAGTGCTAATTGGGGTGTCCATGCTCTTCAGCACTTTTGAGATCCAGCGCTTGGATTGGTGGGGTTAGGCATGTTTTAGAAGACTGCAGCATAATGAGCTTAGTCTCCATGGAAGAAGCAGAGATTTGCTGCTCACACTTTGCATTGCATTCGCACCAGTGCTTTTTGCCAGATACAAAAGAAGCTTCTCAAATAGCCAGCAGCCGAAGGCAGGCAGGCTGCAAGGAAATGCAAAGGCAGAATCCTGGACTGCTGTCAATCAAGCATCGCACAACTTCCAGAGTGATCGTTTCTTTGTCTTGATTCATCTACTTTGGGCCAATGTTACCATTTTAAAAAGAAAACGTACAGGACAATTGCTGGATCTTCTTACAATTCCCCAGGATTTATTTATTATTTATCTTGTTTTGTTTATATTCCACCCTTATTGTTTTTATGAACAACTGAAGTTGTATCTAATCATTCTTCCTCCTCCTCTTTTACCCATAACAACAACAAGCTTGTGAGGTGAGTTGGGCTGAGATAGAGTGACTTGCCCTGTCACCCAGTTAACTTTCGTGCCTAGGACAGAACTGAAATTCACAGCCTCCTGGTTTCTTAGCTTAGTGCCTGGCTAAGACCAAACTGGGTCTCATATACTGATTATTTTTACAGTAAGAATACTGATTGACCAAAATAAACACATATTCTTTATTTTGAAAGGCTTCTTTAAAAGTCATAACTACTTTCATGAGGGATCCCTGGTCCATTGTTAAAAGGAGAAATAATCAGAACTGTTGCTATTTTATTGATCTTATTTATAATATGCCCTTCCTCCAAAGAAATCTTACATGAACATACATATATGGAACTCTCCAATACTATCTCCTTAGGTTGAAAGACTATTTAGAAACTAAAGTCATCCCGCAGAAATATTAATTTTTGCTTTTCCAATATAATGGTAATATGACCCTTGTAGAAAAAAATGTTGAACCAAATATGCTGTTACTGCAGAGGTGGGTTCCTACCGGCTCTATCCGGTTCTATAGAGTAGGTAGTAACTCCGCGATGACATCACAGAGCCGGTTCCTTCGGTGTCTCTGTGGGCGCTGCCATTTTGGATTTTGCTTCTGCGCATGCGCAGAAACTAAAATGTGCTTCTGTGCCATGTGCGCACACTTGAGGCGAACCTGCATTAAGAAGATTCAGAACCCACCTCTGTGTTACTGGTTATTCTCCATCACATTATAAAATGTTATAATGAATCTATAGAGAATATTTGAAGAGATTACTTAGCTTTAAACTGCATTGGGACCCCCAATATGTACCAAAAATTATATGACAGAAATAAACATAGATAATACTTTAATTCCGCATTAATACAACTGCCTTGCAATGTAAAGATGATGATTGACCACTAAGCTTATATTTGGTGTGGGAATTAACCTTGACTTTGATGGGTTACCATAATGCCTCAGTCTCAGAGGCTATGTGGATAAAGGGTCATTGGTAGGGTTTGTTTTTTATTATGCATTATACAAGATGCAGAAAGGCTTTTCGGAGTTTGATCAAAATAGTGTTTTCTGCTGAGTCACTTTAGTGTCAGTTCCCATATTGTTCCTGTGGCAGCCTCAAATTTTGGAGCAGATTGTTGAGCAGTGCAAGATGAAAAATAGGTGATAAGGAATCCTGTGTCTTCCAGCAGAACATCTTATGAACAGAATTCCCAATACAGACAAACGTGATTTTGACGTGGATCCTTTTCTTGCCAGTATACAGTAGTATCCATGAATCTGAATTCAGTTTTGACAAGGTATCATAATTTAATTTGTGTATTGTCTGCACGAAACAAAGAATATCATCAACAAAGGGCAGGAAACAACTATATCACAGAGTTCAGAGGCAGAATCATCCTCAGATTTGTTGACTAAGATTCCTTTTGTTCACGATGGGATCCAGAGAGATTCATCCTGCCTTGCTTTGCATATTCATAAAAATAATGTATCTTATTGAATCATAAATGGTGATTAGTACTTCAATATGCCCATGTGCAAAGCAAGTGATAAATGTATGCTAAGCAGCCAGCCTCCCCCCACTTTTTCCTGGGTGGTGGTGGTGTGTGTGTGTGTGTGTGTGACAATGAAAAAAATACATAATGGCCTGCAGTTACTCTGCAGATCAATGAACTTCTAAGATTCAGTGGGATTATCTGCCAGCTAAAACTCTACACACAAATAAGTGCAGTAAATTAAAAGATCCCCATTATGTGGTGAGACATATGGCATTATTTTATGCAAATCACTGTGAATCACAAAGCCTACCTGAATGGTGTAACAACGGAAATTACGTGCTGATGTAAATAACTTCAAATCTATTTATTTATTTTCCTGCCTTTATCATTTTTTATCAATACCTCAAGGTGACAAACATATCTATTACTCCTTCCTCCTCTATTTTCTTCACAACAACCACCTTGTGAGACTGAGCTGAGAGGGAAAACAACTGGCCCAAAGTCATCCAGCCAACTTTCATGCCTAAGCAGGACTGGAACTCACAGCCTCCTGGTTTCTAGCTTGGGGCCTGCCTTAACCACTAGGCCAGACCGGAATAAGTAGAGCAAATACTGTAAGATCCAATTAAATCAACAAGGCTTCATCCAAGTACACAAGTATAGTTTGCATTGCTAATCATTAAATGTTACTGCAAGTCCATTGACAGAGGAGACAGCCACTGTGTCACTGCCTGATTTTCAGCTCTTATCCTGCTCCAGAGGTGGGTTCCTACCTGTTCTATCCAGTTCTATAGAACCGGTAGTAACTTGGCAATGACATCACGGAGCTGGTCCTGTCGGTGGCTCCGTGGGCGCCGCCATCTTGGATTTTGCTTCTGTGCATGCGCAGAAACTAGTTTTTGACTGCTGCGTGCGTGCATGCGCGCTTCACACATGCACACGCAGAGCAACCCTGAGCGAACCGGCAGTAAAAGTATCCAGAACCCACCCCTGTCCTGCTCCCTTCCAACAAAAGCCACCTGTCCCTAATCAGAATGCTAAAATAATGAAATGTGCATTCTGAGGTCACAACCCAAGCTCTACCCTTTCATACATGCACTTCAATGTTGAACACAAGTATATAAGGATGGGAGTTTGCTTTGTGATATCATGATGCACTACTCACGATTTGCGCCCCAACAAAATTGTCTGGGCTTCCAACCACTGTTATACAACAGGTCATCCCTGCATTTGTATTCTCCAAAACTAGATCATTAAAGGCGAAAAGAAAAAAGGACATTTCTCATATTAATACCTAAGGGAGCACCTTAATATGAAGTTAATATGAGGTAGATAGGTCAATAGACAACTGAATTTTACTTTAAAGTCAATATATTGGAAGGGAGAAATGGTACCAAATTATTTAATCAGTGGTTGCTTACCATTTAGCTTCCGAGCGTTCACTCTAGCGTCTTACCTGCCGTTCCTCCACAACAGCAGCCAACTTCATTAAAGAACAAAAGTAAAGTAATAAGTCATTTCACACCCTGTCTGACCACTCTACAATAATAGCAAGATTTCATGCAAGGGTACAACATTATGCCTGTCTGCAATCACAGTCGCTTTGCAAAAATCTTAATTCACACTTCACATGCAGCTAACCTTGTTACCATCCCTTCATAAATCCATCAGTGTTGCAGCTGCACGTCTTCACAGCCCAACATCTTAAAATTCATCACTTTGGCACCTTTGCATCACTACAGGTCAAACTAAGGAAGCCAACCACGAATAATTAAGGGTGCCCAGATGTTTAGGCTTACTCTTTTCAAACATTTCTTTGATATGAGAGGATGTCTTTCCCTTCCCCTTAAAATTGGAAATATACATCAATTAAATTGCAGGATGAGACCAAAAAACAAGTTTCAAACTCCTCCTCCTATCCTTTTTTTTTTCTTTTTTCTTTTTACCCTTACATGTATAGTTCTTTGTAGCTGGAATCTGAACAAGAAGCGTGATAATGAGTAGGTTGAGGGAAAGGAAGGTGTTATCTCATTAAGGTAATTACTAAGACATCCCTACCATTAGATTGGTTTGAAAATGTGGCAATTAAAGAGCCCTACATGGGCTCCCAGAGACAAGGGAACAAGACAATTCTCTTGGAACTCCTGTGTTGCGGTTAATGTGTGTCATAGAAATGAAAAGGCAGGAGATTCCTTGCAAAACGCCTCATTCTCTCTCAATTTCTTGCTTCTTTTACAACACACACACACACATCCTAACAGAAAGTTCCCATCTTTAAATCCTACTTTCAACATTCAGTGCATTGCAAATAACAAATGCTTATTTGTATTAGTGGAAAAGTTCCAAAACACTCAATGTGATTCATAAATACAACATTTAAAAGCTAGAACCTGATGGGAAATAGTCTTATTGTTTATTTAATCAAACGTTGCTCATGGAACTAAGAATTCGAAATACGAGTTCTTCTCATCCATATATCTATGTGACAGCAGAGCATCTAAGCCAATAGAAGATGTATGAACCATAACTCCCTGTGGAAAATCCTACATCCCCCTCCCCTTAAATTGGAAATATATCAGATCATTTTCTACTCAAGTCCACTTTTAGGTTTAAAATGGACAGGCAGAGTAATCTTGGTGATACCTCTTCTGTTTAGTGGCATCTTGGTTTTGCTACATGACATACTTAATGCAAATAGCCAATAACACTTCACAGCAGTACATATAGGCCACGTGTGTGTGTGATACATACATGTTAATGGCACAATGTAGTGTAAATATATTACATGTGCCTAACTCTCTCCTCCATGCCACTGCTATTTCAGCATGTATAGCAGTATCAGCAAGTGGCATCAGGCAGAAAATAATTGGCCCAGCTAAGTTGTAGGACTCTGCCATTTCACTCATCCTGCTGGCAGGAGGATGAATTTCTAGCCATTTCAATCTGATTCATCTGAACTGCAGGTTTTTTCCCTATGTCGCAGCCCTTCTTTTGTCATTTCCAGTAAATTGAATAAAAACGTATCATTTTTTACAATTGTTGTGCATATAATTAAAAGTGTAGAAATACAGGAGAGCCAGCAAGAAGATTAACAGCAGTTGTGGGAAGATGCCAGGAAGGCCAGGGGTTGAGTTGGTAGGAGGACCCTGGGAAGATCAGGGGCATGCCAATAGAAATATCAGCAACAAATGATGGGAAAACACTAGGAAGACTGAGCCAGGCTACATCTCAACTAGTGCCTAATTTAGATAATTCTTTACTTTCTGGGTGGCAGGCCTGATGCAGGAAAAATTTGCAAACTCAGTGGGATTTGAGAATGCTATTCATATCCAATTATCTGAACATCTGCCTTCTCCAAACCCTTTGCAGGCCAGTCAAATTGGCAGCCTATGGGCCGGGTGTGTCACACACACAGGCCACGACCACTCTGGCTCCACAAAGGCAAAAAAAATGTCATCATACATCATGATATATCATGTGACACGATGGAGTTTGACACCTGTCAAAACAATCTTGTTAAGGTGCAACAAACATATAACTAAGCCTATAAGGGGGACAATTGAATATATGGTAGAGCACTGCAAACCAAGACAACTAGACACAAGAACAGTTTTTTCCCGAACGCCATCACTCTGCTAAACTAATAATTCCCTCACCACTGTCAGACTATTTACTAAGACTGCATTACTGTTACTATTAGACTTCTCATTATTCCTATC
>JANHFT010001428.1:171926-186785 GCA_032467955.1 Pseudoxenodon macrops
TAGCATAATTTAAGAAGGCCCAGACTCACTAGGCTACAGACCTGGCTGACGCCAGCAAATTGCAGGATTGTTAATGCACAGGTCACGGTTGTCCCAAAGGTGCTTTTTCAGGAGGCAACTGGACTTTGCTTTTGAAGACGTTTTACTTCTCATCCAAGAACCTTCTTCAGCTCTGACAGGACAGTGGGGAATGGAAGGAATATCCTGTCAGAGCTGAAGAAGCTGAAACGTCTTCAAAAGAAAAAGCAAAGTCCAGTTGCCTCCTGAAAAAACACCTTTGGGACAATAGAATAAGTTTATTGTCACTTTGAATGTCCACTACATTAAAGTGAAATGGCATTGTGTACACTTCTCAAAGGGTCACCACCCCCAATATACAGTACATTAAACATGAATGAATGAATGAATAAATAAATAAATAAATAAATAAATAAATAAGCATATGCCCACATATATTCTATGGCACAAAGAAACAACACAGTCTAGTTGGGATGTATGCATGTGTACATGGCGAGAAAAAATGAATCTTGCTAGTTTACCAGATGGTTGGCACAGGGAACGGAGTTGTTACAGAATCAGGTGGTTCTGCTAGAAAAGAAAGTCTATTTAATTGCAGGGTCCATCCCTTGGAAGTCAGCCCTCTTGGGTTGAGCGGGGCAGGAAGTAATGGTTTTCTTTGGAATTGCAGCGTGTGAATAAAAGAAGACAAGTGGGTGCTATAAGTGGGTGGATATAGGAGTGCAGATCCGCAGGTTACGGCACTCCAGATTCCAACGGTGAGGATTATTGATGCTTCCACTTCCCTCTTTCTGGCTAGATGGGCCTTGAACCCTGCAGACATGCTCTGCTGTTTGCCTTGTCTGTCCCCACTTTGACCTGCTGTGCTGCCTTGGCAATTCAATTCCTGGTAAAGCCCTTCAATAGGAACAGCAATAGCCCTTAGACATACATACCACTTCGTACTTTTTTACAATCCTCTCTAAGCGGTTTACAGAGTCAGCATATTGCCCCCAATAATCTGGGTCCTCATTTTACCCACCTCGGAAGGGAGGAAGGCGGAATCAACTTTGAGCTGATCAGAATCAAACTCCAGGCTGTGGCCAGAGTTAGCCTGCAATATTGCATTCTAACCACTGTGCCACCACAATTCCTTTAAATAATATCAAGCAGATTTATTTGTTTGTTTGTTTATTTCTTTATCTATTGATTGATTTGTTTGTTTATTTATTTGTATCCCATCATTATTATTTTTACAAATAACTAAATGCCACAAACACACCTGAATACACCTTCTTCCTCCTGTTTTCCCTACAAAAACAGCTCCGTGAGGTGGGTTGGACTGAGAGAGTGTGACCGGCCCAAAGTCACCCAGTTGGCTTTCATGGCTGAGAAGGGAACTTATAACTCAATGTCTCCCAATCTGTAGCCTGGGGGCTTAATCACTAGACCAAACTAGTTGTCAGTGAGTGATCTTTGAAGGGGATGATATGGCTTCAAGCCAGGCCTTGCCTAAATTGTATGGAGGAAATGGCCCCCTGTTTGAAGGCTGAAAACAACAGAAGGGAGAAAAGTAGATGAACAGACAATAGTAGAGCTGGATTGAACAAGATTATACGGTAGTCCTTGATTTACAACTACATTGGAGTTGGCATTTCCATTGCTAAGCAAGACCATTGTTAAGTGAGTTGTGTCCTATTTTACAACCTTTTTTGCCACAGTTGTTAAGTGAATCTGGCTTCCACCATTGACTCTGTCGGAAGTCAGCTGGGATGATTACAAACATTGATCACATGACCCCGGGACTGTGCAACTATCATAAATACTTGCCATTTGTCAAGCCCCCAAATTTTGATCATGTGACCATCATGAGGATGCTACAGTAGTTGTGTGAAACCAGTCATGTCACTTTTTTCAGTGCCATTGTAACTTTGAATGGTCACTAAACGAATGATTGTAAATTGAGGACTCCCTGTAATTAATCTTTCCAGATGTGACTGAAAAGCGATGTTACCATAACTTCACATTGTCTACTGGAGATTTGCAAGATCACTGCCCAGTTATATCATCACAATAGCATAGTCCTTGTTTAGTGATATTCAAAGGTATAACAATAATGAACAACTAACTAACTTTACAACCAATACATGTGTTTATTACCTTCACAGGTCTGTAAAGCAATGAAAGCTGAAGTAAGACGGTAAGGACAGTCATCATTTCACTTAGCAATCACTTAACAACTAGTTGCTGGTCCGATTAGTGGCCACTAAGCAAAGTTTATTTGTATTTCTCTAGGATGATTAAATAGTTGTAAACTGCTCAGAGTGTGCCGTAAAGCACTATGGAGCGGTATATAAGTCTTAAGTGCTATTGCTATAATTAAAATTCTGCACTTATTGCTTCCTCTATCATCCTGCTGTTTACTGCCAGTGGCTTTGAAGTAAGTCTCATTACAATAAGCAGGTCCTGCTACTTTCATGCCAAGTAATTCAGCAGGCACATGCATATGTCCTCTTGGCTTCAGCTGGGAAATGGTTTGCCACCCATTCTTTAAGGACATGCTTGCATGATGCATGCATAAGACAGTTTTTTTTCCCCTCCTTCCAGCTCACAGTTGAGGCCATGGGTTTTCCTGAAGTGGCAACAATTATTTCCATAATCATCCAATGTGCTTTGCTGTTTGCCTAATGGGTGGGGATGAACAGGGGCCAGGATTTGTCTGGCTCCTGTTGGCAAGTTTCAGCTGGTACAGACAACCCAATCCCCTTCATGTCACCTGTGATAGTGATTGAGAAGTTGTGTGATTGTGGAATTGCTGTATCTTAACTTGTCCTACAGTGAAGTGTTAGGCTGAACCATTCACTGGCCTCCTGAATGAGGCAGGATAAAACTTGGTTATGTCAATGCTGATAGTGTTCAAATGGTGCTCCAGATGTTTTGGAACTGCACCCAAGGCATCTATTGGTACTATCTTCACTTTTGTTGCCACATTTGTTTTACTTCTGTTTGCAGGTCTTTATATTTTGTGATTTTCTTCAGTTCTTTCTCTTCTATTCTGCTGTCTCCAGGTGTTGCAATGTCCACTATCTAGACTTTTTCTTATCAACAGTTGTTACAGCTGGGGTTTGTGTGGCAGATGCTTGTCTGTTTGTATCATTATGTTGCTTGATTGCACAGTCAGCCAGATGTTTAGGTTGGATTTGGCACTTTTATTCACCTGTCAAGTCCTTCACAAGGACCTGGAATAGGCAGATGTTGTTTGATAGTGTTAAAGGTATTGTCAGAGGAAGTGACTTTGTCCATGCCAATGGTATTCAAGTAGTGCTCCAGATGTTTTTGAATTGCACCCAAGGCACCTAGTAATATCTTTGCTTTCTTTTCCCACAGTCATACTACTTCTCCTCGCAGGTCTTTGTATTTTGTGATTTTCTCTACTTATTTCTCTTCTTTTCTGCTTTCTCCAGGTCCTGCAACATCCACTATCCAGACTTTGTCTATTTTATCAACAGTTGTTAAGTCTGGAGTGTCTGGCAGGTGTTTGATTGAATTCTAAAGTCCCAGAGCACTTTCGCTTCATTTTATATTATTTTTGTTTAGTTATGATCCCACCAGTTCTTGCTTGCAGGCAAATGGTATTTATTTCTTGCAGATATTCCAATGCACCATTGTTGCTACTTTATCATGCCATTGTTTATAGTCAGTCTCTGGGATCTTCTTGCAACAGCTAGCTAGGTAATCCACTGTTTTGTCAGCTTCTTCGTAGAGGCAGCTTTTTCTGTCTGTTGCTGTCCTCTTAATTCTGGCTTTATATGCATTTCTTCTTGGTTTTGTGCAACCAGAATTAGCCCCTCTTGTCTCTTTCTTCAGCTTTTCTGCTCTTAGTCATTACCACGTCTTCTTGTTTTCCTCCTTGCTTGTTGTTGTTTTTGTGTACTGGCCATGTAATACTTTACTTCCCATGCTTCTTTTCTGTTCTTCACTCTGTCTTACTTGTAGGCCAGTTTGGTCTCTTCAGTACTTAGTAAGCCTTTGCAATATGCTAGCTTCAGTGCAGAGGTGGGTTCTGAATTTTCTTACTGACGGTTCGCTCAAAGTTGCGCATGCGCAGAAGCAAAATCCAAGATGGCGATGCCCACGGAGCCACCGACAGAACTGGCTCTGTGATGTCACCACGGAGTTACTACCTACTCTATAGAACCGAATAGAACCAGTAGGAACCCACCTCTGCTTCAGTGTAACCTAGCTCTAGTGCATCATTTTCACTGTCCTTCTAATGTCCCTTTTTATTCTTTTATCATTATTCTTATTCCTGGGTTAGATCTAAGGAGCTGCTGACTAATGGTGGCAAGTAGTGGAGACTGGAACATTTAGTGCGAAAGAGAGAGTGGGTTTTCTTGACTGGTGTTTCAGGACCATCCTAAGAGCCATGGTGGCGCAGTGGTAAAATGCAGCATTGCAGGCTAATTCTGCTGACTGCCAGCAGTTTGATTCTCACCTGCTAAACGTTGACTCAGTCTTTCATCCTTCCAAGTTCGTTAAAATGAGGACCCAGATTGTTGGGGGCAAGATGCTGACTCTGTAAACTGTTTACAGAGGGCTGTAAAACACTATGAAGTGGTATATAAATCTAAGTGTTATTGCTATTCTAATTCGTAGAACTGTCAAGAAAAGGTGGGATATAAAGCAAATAAGGACAACATGTTCACACAAAATTCTTATGTACTAGCAAAATTAATTTGGACAGATGATTACCCTTCCCAATCTAGCCATTTGTCAAATACATCTCTTCCTCCTTTCCCCCCAGACCTATTCCATATGAAGGAGGAGATTAGTGGATATTTTTCCAACGGGTGGGGATGTTTGATGGAAGAGAAGGGAAACAAAACAGTGAATCCATCAATCCCTGCCCTTAATATGATCTGTATAACATAATTAAGAACAGCCTGTGGCAGGATGGAGATAATCAGTGGGAGCAACACATTTTATGCTTGCATAGTTTTCTGTTGGCTCAAGGACTGGTGGATAGCAGTTGGACATGAGGGAAAGCCTTTGGTGTCTTCCAGAGTCATCCAACCCTACTTGTGCTGAAATAACATAATGAGGATATAATGAGAACAAACTTTATATCAGTTCAGCGATGACTGGGAGATACTAGAAGATGCTCTAAGGCATCAGTGACAATTTAAGTCTGCTTCACTCAAGAGATGGAGATGAGATGAGAGCATCATGTGATCAAGAGGGGAGCTAAGATTCTGAGGCCTTGTTGGGCCATGGTAACTTCAATTGAGAACAGTTCTTCTGGTCACCCCCCAGTTCTGAGTATTTTTTTAAAATTCCTTGTATTGCTTTTGGGTTGAACCCCACAGGATTAGGCTGCTAGCTTGTAATCATGAACAGAAGACCCATAAGTATCATTGGCATTAATGAATGAGCTGTTCTCTAAAGGTGCTTATTTCTGAGGTAAAAGGGTCGATTTATGTGGGATTGTTGTTTCTTCCAGGCTTCACTTGGTCATTGGGATGTTGACAAAATACCTACATTTTATGCTAGGAAGAAATAAAAGATTTTAATCTGACCTAATAGACTATGAAACAGAAGGGAAGTTGGATGCATTGTATTGAAGTCAGAATTAAGCCTATGTTTACAGTGGCGGTTAGGACTACAGTCCTACATGACAGTAAATACAAGCTTACAAATTCTGTCAAATTCTGTTTTCGGTAAGGTTTACAAAATATTTCTTAAAAAGTGAAATCTAATTATTAATATTATGGCAACTTACAAATCTTCTACAATGCTAATGACTCTTATGTTTCTTTCATCCGGCATAAGCAACAAAATGGATATATTTAAATAGCAAATAGCAATTAGACTTCTATACCGCTTCACAGTGCTTCACAGCCCTCTCTAAGCAGTTTTACAGAGTCAGCATTGGCCCCCAACAATCATTTTACCTACCGCGGAAGGATGGAAGGCTTGAATCGATGAGGAATCACTTTCTGTAGCAGTAGCAAGAGTGAAAATTTGAAGGAGAGTAGAAAGTGAAAAGAAAGATAAATGAAGTGCTAGAAAATGGAATAATTTTGATGTTGTCATTGACAAAACAAATGAATATGCTAAACTGTTGAGATAATTGTATAGCACGCTGTTGTTTAAATAACTAAATGTGATACAAATAGAAGAGAATATTGGTAGCTCACGGTTGAACTATAGGGTCCCTTGGTGCTCTCTGAGCTTGGTTGTTTTCTTGCAGATGTTTCATTACCTAACGAGGTAACATTATCAGTGCATTACTGAACATTACTTCAGAGTAATGAAACATCTGCAAGAAAACAACCAAGCTCAGAGAACACCAAGGACCCCGCAGCTAAATGCAAATTATTCGTGGTAATATTTTATAAAAGTCAGCTCCTTGCCTTAAAAACATAGGTAGGTCTCTTGAATTATTTTTCAAACTATGATTGAAGTGGGTTTATTCAAACTTTCTACAGCCTGATTTCACAGGACTTGAACTATATACATTTCTACTCTTTCTGCTTCCTTCATGAACATGTGGACTTGATTTATTATTTAGGGTTGTTTAAGGTGATGAGAGATATAGTAATCAAAACTAGAACTTAATTTATATATACAATTTTTTGTTGGGCCCATCCAGTGGTGCACATTTCTATGGGGGGGGGGGCATTTCACTGGCTTTTGTTTTGTATAATCCCCTCTACAGACATAGAAGAGCCAAACCTGATTGGCAAAGAAGAAGCAAGTAAGCTTGCATACCTTATTAATGGGACATAAATATATACATACATAAATGGCAGCTTGCCTCCTCTTGGTCCATGAGGATCCCTCATTAATTGCTCTTATTTCTAACGAAAATGGCCACACAAAGCTATTTGCTTAGCTATTCTGCCAGCCGGAATATGTGTAGGCTTTCTTTTCATATACTGTTTTGTTTTTAATAATTCTGGCCATTTGTAAGTAGCTGATGTTTTGTTTGGCTGCTGTTTTATTTGCTGTCAGAAAGGATTTGATGCAGAAACCATTTAAGCATGTGTACAATCCAGGGAGGGATTCATTTGACCTCATTATACTGCAATAAAGAAGGAATCCAGTTTGTTAAGTATCACCAAACTGCTTGTATTTTGCATCAGATCATAGAGCTGGGTTTCAAAAGACTTTCCCAGGTTAGTGTGTCTGTTTATTTATTTATTTATTTTTGTAAAGGAAGATGGAATGGGTTAATTTGGCTTGCCAGAAGGTATTCTGACAAACACAAGAAAAGGGAGAGAAATGCAGCCAGCTCTAAGAGCAGAGCCACTGCAGGAAAAAAAAGATTTATGCTTTTTAATTAATGGCAATTAAACCATGCCTGTTGGCTTGGCCTATGGCAATTGTTCCCTGCAAAAAAGGAGGCCGAGCTGGTGACAAGCATTTGAATCCGCTAAGTTCTGTCAAGGGAGCTGACTCTGCAGGCATCAAAACCAAACTAAATCAATAAAAGAATTAAACTTTTATAAATTGCATTTTGACAAGTATCAGATACCGTTAAGCTTTGATATTATGAATTCCTTGGAGGTGATGCAAACAAGAAGGGCCGCAGTTAGAGATCCAAACAATCAAAGAGGCTTGTTAACATGCACTGTCAAATGCATCAGTGCTATTAATTACTACAAATTAATGTGACTCTCTCTCTTCCTCTGGTGATTGGAATAATAATCAGATGGATTCATGGAACGAGCACAGAGAACATATGCAACCCTGCCAAAAATAATAAGACAAGAAACCAGCAGACAGTTTGCAATCTTTCAGCTCACCAAATTGATAATTTGCTGAATAACACTGTGGCACGCTTTAGCCAGTTGCACTGATGACTGAAGAAGGGCTGTTGTTGTTTTTCCTACCACAAAAATGGATTGCCTCTCCAGAAAGAGGGTGCTGTATTAGTTTACCAGTCCAGCTCCAGAGGCAGTCCAGACACTGGGGACAAATGATATGACAGTCCTGGAATTCCCCATCCTGTTTATGGAGCTCTGAAAGGCAAATCTATAAGCAGGCTAATGGCTGTTCTTAAAAATTGAATACTGGGTAAAAGGGGCCCTTGTTTAATGTTGTTAGGGCATTGCATCTACCACTCAAATTATTCGTACAGACTGGAATGATTCTTCTTGTTCTCCAGTGGTATAAATGGGCAGGAGTCAGAGAACAAAACTATGTGTGAAAATTGACCATTGTTCCATGCTCACTGGACAAACAAGAATGTCATTGGCAAAAGTCTATCCCTCCTTGTCAGATGAGAAGATCAGGGGAAATTAATTAGTTCTTTGTATTTAAATATCCCACTTTATTCTCCATAGAACTCAAGGTGATTGACCTCTGCTTCCTATTTAGGCCCTGGTCACCAATATAGAGCTGACCAACTAGGTGGAAAACTTAGCTGACCTTGTCTAAATTGAAAAAGCTAAGCTAACAATCTTGGTTAGAGCATTGGACAATACTTAGGTTGGGAAGGATGCAGTACAAATAGGTCTCTGTGGTTGCAATACTATGAAGAGGTCCAGCCAAATAAGAGTTTCTTTATAGACCCTCTTAGCTTCAACATGCTTTTTGCAAGTCAGACCAGACTCTATTTTATATTAAGCCAGACCAGCAAGCTACCATGGAAGAAAGAATTTCACATACCATGTTAAAGATTCTTTCTTTTGTTTAGAAGATTGATATTGGCCAAATGTAATGGGATTGTTATTTAAATGCATCAACTGGAGGTAGACAATCTTTCTGGCTTTAGAGACCACAACTATTTGGAAGCTACCCATGTATGTTTACAGTGTCACAGCCTCTTGCTCCCTAAACAATCTCAAAGAGACTACTAGAGAATGAAATATAAAGCCCACAAGACCCACCTATCGCTAAATCCATTCAAGTTAAAATTGTTGTTGATTTTCTGGAAGATTGTGTCTGTCGGGGTTCAATTCTCAGCACAGAGTAGAATTTGATGCTTAAGATTCTGTTTGGTTTGGAGAGTCATTGATGGATCTTAATAATGTCATGGACATGTTTTTCTGGACCACAACCCTAGATCAGCCTCTTTAGTATGTTAATGATACTCACAAGTTGTGATATTCCTAGGGAAACTAATAGGCACTACTACTTCAAGCACAGTTGAGTTACCAGGCTATAAGCATTCCCCACTATTAAAGGAAATCGAGCATTACTTACTGAAAAGTCACCTATTTTTATGATACTTTGTATGTTGGTCCAAGATTTCATAATATTTCAGGCAATAATGCTAGACAATGGTAGGCATTAAGGTTAAATTCATCACCTTTCTATATGTCAACATTAGCCAACTTTCTCATTTCACAATGGGATGCTTTATTTTTCTGACCAAAGTATTTTCTCTTATAGTCACCTGAGTTTATCTCTTTTAAAATGAGATTTGAATAAGGCTCCTTCCTACTCAAAGGATATTTCTTGTCCTAATTTCATTTATTTTCTCTCACCCCATCCCAGCTCCTACCTACCTACCAATGAACAGGGTAGGTCTGTGTGTGTGAAATTCAAAGAGGATTTTTGTTTAGAAGCTCTGCTATTTTTTCGGAAATCAGTAACTTGAAATGCCAAGCCCAGCTGCTACTCCCTTGCCTTATGGAAAAATGGCTTTATTGCAAGCAGATGTCCATCCTTTTCCGTATCATCATGGATTTGGAGGGCCTGCCTGGGATTTGTCACTTACTTTTAACAATATAATTCTCTTTGGAAGGCATGAGCTTCCTAAGCATGACATATGATATTTAATCACATATTGACCACTCAGTCTTATTTTAATGGTTCCTGTCAGTTCAAGTGCAGCTAGCAGAGTTCAAACAACACTTTTGCCTGGAGTTCAGTATCTATTTAAATCAAATTTGTCAGTTTTCAATTTAAAAAAAAAACATGCACCATTTTATTTTTATTAACATGCAAGTGAATAATGCCTTGTCAGGCCAAGGGCATGTTTTAATGTGAACAAGTTGGATGTTAAACGAAACTGGAATCCAGATGCCTCTTTTAATATATTCCTATGTTTGATTTGGTGTCAGAATCTTAATATAAACATTCACTTGGTGTTACATTATTTTTAACTGGTAAAACCTATCACAAAAGCAATGTGGAAATCAAAATAATAATGCATCCATGTTGCAGACCATGTGAGCATCAGTTTTCATAGAATTGGCTTATGTATTTTGCAGCCAAGTGAACTTATAGGTCCATGATTTATTTATTATTTATTTTTTGTCTGCCTGCCTATTTTACCTGACCTGACCTGACCTGACCTTATCCTAGCCTAGTCTAGCCTATCGATATATGCATGTGAAAACAGATATAGGTACCATAGTCCTCAACCTATGATCATAATGAGCCCACCTATTATAGTTGTGACATTGATAAAACAGATCACCCATGCAACTGACCCAATTTTACAAGCTTTTGTGGCGGTCATTAAGTGAACACTATGTTTGTTAAGCAAACCAAATGTTCACCGTGGGCTGGTTTTTGCCAAAAACTGGAGGTAAATGCCAGGTTTTGGCAAAATTGTTGTAAAATGTAGTCACATGACTACAGGATGTCTGTGGAGATTCTCAGTCATCCAGGTCATGGTTGTCCCAAAGGTGCTTTTTTCAAGAGGCAACTAGACTTTCTGGTTTTTCTTTGAAGATGTTTCGCTTCTCATCCAAGAAGCTTCTTCAACTCAGGATGTGAAGCGAAACACCTTTGGAATGACTACAGGATGCTTCAAACAGCCATAAAGGCAGGCTGAATCCCCGAAATGTGGTCACATGACTATGGGGGGGGGGCAGTCAGAATTTCAGAATCAGAATGTAAGTAGTTCTGGCATGGTGAGATGTAACTTTGAATGGTCACTAAACAACTGATCATAAGTTGAGGACTACCTGTACACAATGTTTCCCAGGTTTTTTTGGGGGGAACAAAAAAAATCATGTCTGGTGATGTCATTCATCACTCAAACTCTTACTACTTTACCTTATGATGTAAGACACAAACCTAATTATATGTGTATTTCCTTTTACTTTCTTGATAGAAATTGCTGCTATTTTTTTACATAGAAATATGACAATCTACTTTTATGAAGATTTTTGAAAATATCTAACTGAAGATATGCTATAGAATATGTAGGAAATAATAAGTAGGCTCTGTCTTTGGTAACACAAGGGAAAGATTTTTGCAATTGCTCTCTCTTTTTCATTGCAATGAATGAAGTAGCTATTATATAAGTCATAAATGGCACCCATTGGATTAGAATAGCCCTTCCTCTCCTATCTCCTATAATTGGCATATTTATTAGCTTCACATGGATGACTCCACCATTAGGCAGAGAGAGGAAGTTCCTTCAAAACATAGATGATCAATAAGAAGAAAAGGAGAAAACTAAACTGCTGGATATGAGGAAAGAAAGTTGAGAGGTCATGTTTCAAAACAGCTGGAGTTCAGTATGATGCACCTTGGATTAAGTGGGTTAGTAAATACAAGTATCCTTCCCATGAAGTTCCTTATTCTTAACAGGAACAGTGAATAGTTACTCATCTTTTTCTATAGACCAACATGAGTATGACTATGGCTGCATTTTTTTTCTTGCATGCTTACATGAAATCAGTCCTTCAAAGCCCCATAGTCGATTGCCTTTTGATTGCAAAAATAAATATTCTGAAAGGCATCTGGACCAGACAGAGTTTTTCTTGAGGAGACCAGTATTGCCATACAATCATAGCTATGAAAGGCTCAAAATGGATTTCTAGCAATATTGTTTGTTTATTTAACTCTCACATAGTATTGTTGTTACAAAAAGACACTACTTAGAAAAGATGTATGAATTCAGCTTTCACTGACAGTATGTTATGAAACCTGTTTCTGCTGTATATATTTATGGGCATGTCTGCACATGTGTTGAGGGACACCCATTACATCTGCAATATTCGTTTGTTTGCTTTGTATGGCTGATCTCTAATCTCTCGAAGTAAAACGCTGGGTGACAAATACATTTTAAAAATTAAAAATAATTAAAACAATACAAAAAACAAAAAACATAACAGCTGAAAGTAAATTGCCCATCATTATGACTCAAGTAATCACAAAACAGGTCCCTGAACACACTCAAGACCTTAGGCCTGGCACAAACTTAAGAATTTATGTTATTTCCAAGAGAGAATGTTCCATAAGGTGGGTGCTACAGCAGAAAATGTATGTCTTCCAGGCATTCCTTAACCAATGGACCCAAACCACGTCCATCCTGCCTGACCATATTGGACCAGTAGAAACAATTGGGGAAGACGGTCCCTCAGGTAATACTGTCCCAAGCTTTAAAGGTGACAAGCAGCACCTTGAATTGCACAGGAAGCACACTGGCAACCAATGCATTTCCCAGAGTTGAGGTGTTTTATGCGCAGAATAATTGGTATGATTTACTACCAGTGCTGTGTCTTCTGCAGCAATTGAAGCTTCCAAACATTCTTCAAAAGCAGCCCCATATAGAGTTCATTGCTGTGGTCCAGACAGGCGGTCACAAAAACATGAGTGTCAGTGAGCAGGGCCTTTTGGTTCAGGTATGGGTGCAGCTGGCAGTCTGGCACCCAACCTGAAGGTGTGCCAAGATTCCTTCTAATCATGGTTGCCAGTTGTTTTTGAGCAGAAGCTTGAGAGTCCAGGAGGACCAATAGATTGTGTATTGGGTCAGTCTGAGGCTATGCCACCTCATTCAAGACCAGTGATGAAAAGTCCCCAGCCCCAATATTTGCATATAATGCATCCCTTATGTTTTGTAATGGTTACCTAGCACAGAACATAAACTATGATTATGTCTTCGGTTTTTATGCAAATAAAATAATGGCATAGAAGGAATTTGTCCCTCTGCTTTCCTGAAAAAATTGATAGAGGCTATGTATCCGTTGTATTTTTAATAGCATTAGTTTATAGTATTATAAACTACAGGTGATGAAGCACTATGTCTTTTTACAGAGATAATAATTAAGAGGAATTTTCAGGTCCAAGTTGCTGTAACACATTAGACAGTTTTACGTGAGGGAAAGCTTCTGGGGCAAATTATCTTTTACTTCCAAAGGAGTCATAGCAAATAAGAGAGGAATAATGCAAAATCCAGAAATAAAACATGTACCAGTGCTGTTGTACCTTAGGTGCTACATGTTGATATTCCCACCCACCCCTTTTTTTTGTACTGGAGTTTTATTAAGATGTTCTTCCATTAATTAGGGCCATGGTTATGTGTTATTTGTGTGGGTGATTTTATTTTAATATATGTTCCTATTTTCCATTTTGGTATACCACCTGCATATGTTGTATATGACAGGAGGTGTATAACTATTCTGCATATCCAAAATAAATAAATAATGTGAACATTAAGAGATAACAGAAGACCAATTACTTAGGTTTTGGACCTTGCAGTTCTAATTGCCCCACCTCATTTAAGCATGACATTGATGGGCAATCCTTAATGGTTTTCCTTCATCACACTTTTAGCATACGCTTACCCAACAGTGGTAACAAATGGCTTCATTTGAAATAGAAACATAACTGCATAACTGGCAAAAAAATAACTGAAAATATGAATTTACTAGACCCCTGACTTGCATTCTTCAGTGATGTTTGAAGGCTTTCATGAATACATAATTTTCATGGACCTAGTTGCTTTTGGGAGCATCATCAAAATTTGGGGGGGAAATGCAACTAGTATGTTATCAAAAATTACTGTTAGGTTTTAATGGGAAAGGTCTCCTTATACATTTTTCATAATCTATCCACTAATAATAAATTAGAAAAAGAGGCTGATGTTTCAGATATACAATTTCTTACAGTTGATAATATAAACAAATGTTTTGAAATTGATAACATAAAAAAGTAAAAACGTCTTTTAGACAAAAAAAAAAAAGGATTCCAAAAAAATAGATATTTTTCCAGCTGTAGAACATTCCAAGTGTAAATTGATAAACTGACTACTAATGCTTTCAGGTTGTAACTTCTGTTGACCAGCTCACATGGCACACACAAAACCCATATCCCAAGAATAGAGGGAATTACTGTATCTTATATTGTACTGATCTCTGCAGATTCAATACCTAACAATTGTTATTGTAAATAGAATTGTGGGATGAAAGTCGGTGATAAAACAATGATGTTGCAAAACCAAACTTCTTCCTTATATGTCATGGAACCCGAGATTTTGATTTGACATCATTAGAATTCTATCCAAATATTTTCATAGAGCTCTGAAGTCAAATAAATCATCTTTCTCCAAGATATTTTTGGTGCTTTTGATGTGCCAAAGAGCTGGTTCTTAGGCAGGGTTTTTTTTTCTATTCTGTTATGTATTTTAGACAATACAAGGAATTAGAATCAATTATTTCCCTATTAAGTGGCCAAAAAAGATGTTAAAAAGATGACTATAATTGTCTCTTAAGACAATTTGTTTCCCAAATAATATTGTATGTACAACTGGACAGGTGGGGATATGTTGCATGCAATATGACTCTGATTGCCTTCTGTCTTTGGTAATATGACGTCTGTGAATGAAAATGTTTGGCAATCTTTTACTAGCTGCTTCTTCTCAGTCACATCAAGAGCTGGTTTTAATTTACCCTCCTTGGATTTTGTTCACTCAGAATACTGAGCCAGGAACTTTGTGATAATTTTTTATATATGCTGAACATGGATGATTTTCTAATAATGTTATTGCAGAACTTTTGCTCGTAACTTGTAATGTGAAGAAGTAGGTTCAAATTTTACCTCAGCCGTGAACTCGCTCAGGTGGTAGGTGCTGGAGTGGACCAACAAATTGTTGAAGAATAAAAAGAGCCGTGT
>JANHFT010001428.1:209906-220626 GCA_032467955.1 Pseudoxenodon macrops
ATTCTATTCTATTCTATTCTAGTCTAGTCTAGTCTAGTCTAGTCTAGTCTAGTCTAGTCTAGTCTAGTCTAGTCTATAAATGTATAATGCATATTGTATGCATTTATAGTTTTGCTATCACCTCGTTAGTTGAATTCTAACAGAAATGAAAGGATACTTGTGACTAAGGTGCCATCAACATGCCTTAACAACACATCTGTTGACTCAGTTGTAATATGACCCAGGAACTATCAACCAAATCGACACAGTAGCTTCCCTGATAAAATATTGCAAGCTACCTATTAAGAAAGAGGGTGGATACAGATTTGCCCCATTTAATTTCATTATGCATGGAGAGAATGCATTTCAAATATTGGATTAAAACAATAACAGCAACACTAAGAACAAAGAGCAACGAAGTCACGTTGTTTTTCTTTGTCTATACAATTATAGAAAAATCTGATTATTTTTGGGGGGCCAAGGCCTATCATCAAAAATCTCAAATTTTAAAAGAAGTATGGGAATGCAAATTCCATGTAAATCTGCACTGGCAAAACTATGATGATTTCACTGCATTTGGTTTTTTAAAAAAAAGCAATTACCTGGGTCCAATTCCCATTGCTCACTCAATTTGAATAAATAAGGCATCTTAGCCTACGGTTGCTATAAGCCTGCTTGCACACAGGGTGGCAGGCCTTTTAACAAGCAATAAGAGTAGACTGCATGTGAATTTTAAAAAAAATTGAACAATGTCCTTTGCATCCAACCAGAGAGCCTGACAAAGCTTCTCCTTCTATCATATGGTCCACGAAAGCAGCATTCAGAAAATACACAAAGGGATTAAACGTACTAGATGTTCATTGTGTGTTTCTGTGGATCTGAACGATTGTTATATGAAATCCAATCAGCTGCATGCAATCAGTTTGCATTACATAGAGTGCTGTTGTTCTTGCCCAAAATAATTTGCGCTGTCAACACGGCTGTGGGTGCAATGTAGCACATTACAATGATGCTCTGAGTTACAGTTGTTCCTTATGATTATTTTTCAGGCTACAAGAAGATGTTAGGATGGCAATCCTATAAATCCAACACAGAAACAATAACCTTTCTAAACATTCCTCAGCTGCAAATTTAAAACTTTGCAGGTTTACTGGATTCCTGTTGTCCTATTTCTTGATTAATATCCCGATAAGTTTCCTGAAACATGAGAAATAGTAATTGGATTGTAACCAAAGAATATGTTTGACTTTTATTGGCACATAGTAATTATGCAGAGTGAAAACTAATCTACCGATTGAGAAAATAAGGACCCTATAAAAATTATAGAAATCAGACAGAAGACATAATCTATATGCTGGTTATTGCCATGCATTTCTTCCATTTGATCTTCTTGTTGTGGAACATATTCATTGTTGTTCAACCCAATAGGTGCAGTAAAATGGGAAGTAGACATCTAATTCCTATGTAATGATCCTACCCTTTCAGAGTTTTAAAAATATAGTACATTTTATATATACTCTTTGTTTTAATACATGTATCTTTTACATCTTCTGGCTTTTTATATTTTTAAACTGTGACCATAATAAAGATTTGATCAACAGAATAAGACAGATATGGTTCAAACAAGACAGGAAAAGATGCAAATCTTGTTTAATTGAAGTGCAAAATATAAATTAGAAATAAACTGCCTTGCTGCTAAGCAAGTTACAATTCTGGCATCTAGCCCAAAAGGTGAAATCCAAGGGAAAAAAACAGCAAAAGAGATAATTTCCAAAACAGTTTCCTAATATCCTATTTCCTAAGATCTGTGTTGACCTTGCTTAACTGCTTTGGAAAGTCACCTTTTTAGATGAATGAATCACATACTCAAAACATCATCTGGTGTAATGAAAATACAGTCCTGATTTTCTCCAGGGTCAGCCTTTGTTGAATGTTTCCTCACCTCTTACTTGTTTCTAATTTGAATAATGTTTGTTGAGCAGCTATTATGAAAGATAGAATCATAACAATGATAAAAATAATAACAATTGTGGTCTGCCTTTTGTATCTGTATCATAATTTTTTTGTGCTGAGTTGACGTCTCCAAAAATCAGTGGTTAGCCTGAAAAGTTGGTAGATATACAAGTTTAGATCATAAAAGATCAGAGCTAGCTTTATTAATGCTAGACATGGGTGAATCTAGAGAAAAAAAATTCCAGACATGGGTAAAACTAGCAAACAAGCATTGCAGTGGAAAGAACACCTTCAAAGGATCAGAAAATATCACAGAATCATAAAACTGAAGGGAGCCATAAGTATGATTATTCTATTCAAATGATATGACAGGTGACTGAGGATTCCCAGGAATCCGCATCAAATACAGCATCATTTTTCTCTTTCCATCCCCTCTGCTGACTTTCAATAAGGCTCTTTAGACTTAACTCACATTGGAAGGGTGAGCTTCAGTTCGAATGGCAGAACTTCAAATTTCAAGTGTTGACCCATATATAATTGAACATTGTTTGGGTAATTAGAGGGGGAAACTCTAAATTACACAAACACACAACACTAAGATATCAGAATTGTCAACCAATGAAGTCTTACATACTATGGGTTTTCTTAATTAGAATGACAATGAAAAAGGGCATTGAGGATGAAACTTACCCTTACACAAATTAATGGAACTTAGGCTCATCAATAAAAGTTATTCTCCTAAAATATATATACTGATCTGTGGTACTTTCAGCAGCAATCCTATATCCGCTCACCCTAAGCTCCACTGAACCCTTTGGGACTGACTTTTGATTAGGCATGCATAGGCTGGACTGTAGATCTGTGTTTCCTGAAGAAGATAGTACTGTAGCTACATTCTGTGGCATGGGAATCTTTATTAAAATTGAACACATGTGCATGCAAAGAATCCTTAAAAAAAATATCTCTTAGCACTTGCATTATTCTAGGTTGTCATATTAAGGCAAAGAAAAACTTTCTCACCATTTCCCCCTTAGTAATTTTATGTATCCTCTGTCTGTCTCTTTGCTTGTCCTTTTAAAAAACAAACAAACTAAACCAAAACATCTCAAATCCTGCTGCTTTCCCTTTAGTATAGGGTGTCAAAGTTGCATCATCACAATGTAGTCACATGATGTATTGTGACTTCCCCCCCTTCACTAAACTGGGCATGGGCATGGCCAGCGAGTGATGCATCCGGTCCACAGGGCACATGTTTGATACCCCTGTTTTAGTGGAATTGCTATCTTAATCATTTTGCTATCTTAATAATTTTGATATTTTGATATTTCTTTTCGATTTTAACATATTTTGAATTGCTGGGAACAGCTGTGGATACCGCGTTTCCCCGAAAATAAGACAGGGCCTTATTTTCTTTTGACCTCCAAAATAAGCGCTTGGCCTTATTTTTGGGGAGGTCTTATTATTTTTGAGGTGCAGGAGGTGGTGAGCATGGTCACCTCATGGCTGCTACTGTGTTTTGGGAAGGGCTTATTTTCAGGGGACGGCTTATTTTAGTCTATGCGCTCAAAAGCCTGATTGGTCTTATTATCCGGGAGGTCTTATTTTCAGGGAAACAGAGTAGTATAGATATGGATAGAGAGAAGCATTGTACAAGATGTTACAATCCGGAAAGTAACATTTTCAACTCCTTTCTTGATGATCCACTTCAGTTGTTCACCACAACCTGAAGATCAGACCTCAGGAGCATATACAGTTTGTAAAGTTAGGAATAGTCTTCAAATGTATCTCTTTATACTTGCTTATTTTGAACCACTGTTGTCATTTTAGAGTACAAAGAGTTTGGGAGCCCTTTGGGGGCCTGTTTTATTCATTTTGACCATCTCAACAATTTCAGCCCTGATCGCACCAATCATCTGAAAGCAAGTTACAAAACCAAGGTAATTTAGAGATGAGGTGAGTAATAACGCTAGTCTTGAAAGAACCTACAGCACAAAAGGAGCTTGACTTTCTCCTTTCTTCTCATTGCACCCAATGCTACAGTAGTATTGTTTTTTCCTCTCTCTCTCTCTAAGTTTTAATCCATTGATGGTACATTAAGTGGGATGCAACTGGGAAAAGCAAAATATCCCTCAGAATTATATTTTAAATGACGGGTGTGACTGCCCATTTGGAAAGGAATCCATCCAATTGGTTGTTTGAAACCCTGGTCCCTATTTTGCATGGGACCCTTTCTATCTTGTGGTGCCATTGCTCTCTTTCTCTGTCCCGAACACTCTAGTAGTTTCTCACCATTCAGGCATTGCTTCCTCTATATTGGTTGGGAGGTGAGCTGATGCTTCCAGATGGGCTGAGCTACTTCTTCCTAAGAAGGAAAAGCGGCAAGGCAAATGGAAGCTAAACATGAAACAATAAAAGCAGATTACACTGTATGGTACTTGCTGGGGGGAAAAAGAGAGAAAATACACTTTACATCCTCGCGTACTCAAGGGGGTAAGCTTAATGAGCACAAAATATTCATCCCTAATAAGAACATACTGTCATAATCAACCTCTACACGTGATAAATAGATTACCGGGGAGCTGTGGGCTTTTCTTCCTGGGTTTTTTTTTCCTCCCTTTCCCACCTCCCACTTTATATTAAGCTAATGCTTTAGCCACAACGATAATTTAGTCAATTCTCTAAAAGCAAATCGCAAGTTTTCAAGATCCAAAGGAGGGGTTGTTTTGAATCTTGGTTTAGAACCAATTTTATCTAAATAAACTCTCCCCATCTTTTATTTTATTTTATTATTATTATTTGGTAAAGCTGCCACCAACAATTTTGTTGTTCATTATAATCAGGCTCCCAGTTGGCCAACTTCTTGTGGAAACTGTCTTCCTCTTTCATAGGAAGAAGAATTTATCATCCCCGAGCTAAGGCAGAAAACGTGTGAATGTCTAAAGCTTATGCAAATTAAGAGGCTATGCACACTGGGCCTAAAAATAGTAAATAATTACAGCATTTCTTCACCATCTTATAATTACAGGCCCCCTGTCAACTTTTCCTTCTTCTCTATAAGGTCACACTAGTACTATACAAAATTTACAGTACATTTACATTTAAAAATTCATACAATAATTAGCAGTTGCATCTTCAGCACCATACACACGCACGCACACACACACATAGATAATGATCTTCTTGCATTATGTGGACACTGCATACTTTAAATTTAATCATTAATTCAGGCTTCCAGTAAGCAATATTCTCTGACTATTATAATGCTATTTGCCAAGCCACACTGCACCCTTGGGCTGAATTTATTCTTAATGAAAAGACAAGGAAACACCTCCTTTGCAGTCAAACCAATGATACATCTCTTAAAAACCTACTCTTTTAAACTCAATAATTCCATCTGAGAAACTGGAAGGAAGGCTAGTGGGCTTTTTTTAGTCATTATAACGGGTATCTGTGCTTTCTATTTAAAAGATTTAAATTCTCAAAAAGGGGTAAAGCTGGGAGATTATCAATTAAAATATCTCTTATTTTTTCCAGCTGAAGTTGGACATAGGGCGGAAAGCCAATCTCCCCGATATCCAGTATGTCTACTGAAACTTATTCCAAAGTCCTAAGAGCCTGGAAAGTAAGAATAAGAAAAAGAATGGCATTCCGTCAATGTGGATTTATTTAAACCTGTGTATAATGGTTCTTCAAATAATAAGTTTATCTTTGTGATGAAATGTAGCCTTTACATTTGTGTCATTTAAATGCTGCCCGTGGGAGAGACTAATCCCCTTGAAAAAACTTTATCTGACCCAGTGGCACACTTAAGTTCATGTAATGATCTTTGAACTTAATGATCATACGCCCTCCCTTCTTGAAATAGTAATATGTATGATTTTACTTCTTTTAAAATGTGATCAACCAACCCAGTGTGAGGATTGTTCAGTCACTCTGAATAGCAACATGGGCAGCATATAAATTTAATAAATAAATATTAATCAATTCCATGGCTTGGGGACCCTGGATTTTTATACCAAAGTCCTCTGAGCAGAATTAGAAGCTCTTAAAAATATTAAGCCATGTTTTTTCTTTTTTTTAAACGTATGGCCGCACTTCATATTCACAGAAAATAAATAACGAAAGTGAATTATTTCCCCAATCTTGCACTTTCTAAATATGGACTTGATGTTATGAGTGAAAATGATCTTACTGAACTTCTTGAAATGTTTCTGAACTCTAAAATGCAAATTAGCCATTAAATTTTTGTTACACAAGCGTGGAAACACAGTCGCAAATGCCATTATAAAGACTGCTACATGACTATAACACACACAAAAACTCACTACAAACATCCCTCTACAATTTAATATACCAAACCAGCAGCAGGAAAATTTAGCACGCATTTGTTTTCATTTTTGAAAGATAATTAATTACCATAACAAATAAAAGTAGTTACTAAAGATCTTCTTAACTACCCTGTTTCCCTGAAAATAAGACCTCCGCGGATAATAAGCCCAATCAAGCTTTTGAGCGCATGCGCTAAAATAAGCCATCTCCCGAAAATAAGCTCTCCCCAAAACACAGCAGCAGCCATGAGATGACCAAGCTCGCTGCCTCCTGCACCTCAAAAATAATAAGACCTCCCCGAAAATAAGGCCAAGCTCTTATTTCAAGGGTCAAAAGAAAATAAGACCCTGTCTTATTTTCGGGGAAACACGGTAGCGGCAGATGTCTCACTCCTTTCTCACAAAAAAACAACAACATTTGCTGCAAACTCTACATGGCATCAGGAAGGGCATCCGGTTAGTAAATCCTCAGCTCCATCTAGTTGCCCTGACTCTATCCCAAATGAAGGGATTACAGGTTTGTAAACAGGGAGAGTTTTTCAAATGCAGGTGTGAATTAAAATGTCAGCATTTTTACAACCCCAGTGCTGCTTCACAATTGGTAGATATGCCTCGTGCATTCTTCAGGGATCTTCTCATAGTCACAATACATGCTCCTGACATCAGTAAGTACACACGCAAATTGTTTTTCTTCAATAGAAGAGAATACATGCAGCTCAGGGTTGAACTGTTGAGTCCTTGTTTGCTCTCGGAGGTGATGATGTTGTCTAGTTAGGTAATGAAATTCTGCAAGCAAAGAACCTCAGAGAGCACCCAGGACTCAACAGAATGTGTCTTTGTTTAGCTACTATAAATCAATCTGCAACAATAATGTCCCATTATCAAAACTTGCTAATTAGTACCAATGCAATGCTCTCTCGTTTAATTGAAAGAATGTAATTGGATAATGTTTATGAAATAATTTCACCCAAATGGCCAAATGCTTTCAATCCATGCAGGCAGCTTCTCATGTTTAAAATCTATGTTAAAAATCAGATAGTTGGCTCCCAACCTAATCTTTATTACGGTTTTAGAGCAGCAAAAGCTCAAAACTTAATTTTCAGATTGCATCATATTATGGTTCATAATGTATTATAGTATTGACACAGCTGCTGAATAAGATTGAAATCTCTTTCTCGTGCCTTTAATTTACCACTTTGTTGTTAGCAAACTCTTGTTGATTTGATTTGCAAAGAGGTCTGTCAGATTTGGAGAATCCAGAATCCAGTTGCATTTATTTAGTAATAAATAGTAATAATTATCCAGTTTTAAAGCTACTTATTAGGCAATTTAATAATTATGATGAAGATTCTGATAAATGTGATCTCAAAAACTGGTACATTTCTTCCCAAACTCTCCCTAATTAAAACTCTGGAAGGAGAAGGGAAAATGAAATAAGGATAAAACTTTTCTGATTGAGGAAAAGCATATAATCACTTCACTATCGTTTGGATAACTGTGATGTGCTTTTTTTACACGGGTCCTTGTAGTTAGTAAGCTACGGTGTGTCTAGAATGCAGTAGTGTCAATACAGAGTAATGTTTCTAAAAGAGGTCACACACCATATCCGTTTTGAAATGCTACATTGCTTTTCAGCGTTAATTCAAGAGTTTATTATAAACACCCAGATTGCTAGTAAGTCAGATGGTTTCCATACTACCTATGTGAGTATGGTCCCTATTGAAGTAGGTTTTATAATAGCTTAACATCAGACCAGGAGAACATAGTGGCAACAACGTCAGTTGGTGCAAAGTGGAGCTCCTTGAATGTTGCCTGAACAATCTAAGATAGAGTTCCCCAACTTTCTGGCTATGTGGGCCAGCAGGGGACAAGAGGGAACATATCCACATGGGGGCTCAGCAAGCGTGCACATGCACAGCTCTGTTTGCACAAGCAGCATGCACTCACTCCTGCTGCTCACTTAAATGGAGCGTGAACTAGCCTACTGCTCACACAAGTGAGGATGTACGTGCCAGAGGTGGGTTCTGAATCTTCTTACTGCCGGTTTGCTCAGGGCCGTACTTCGAGCGTGCGCAGCAATCAAAAAATAGCCACAGAAGCAAAATCCAAAATGGTGATGCCCATGGAGACACAGAAGAAATCGGCTCCGTGACATCATTGCGGAGTTACTACCTACTCTATAGAACCGTGTAGAACTGGTAGGAACCCATCTGAGGTATTTGCGCATACATGGCTGTTTCCATGGTCCAGTTGCAAATCCTTCATGGACCCCTAGTGTGCTGCGGCTCACAAGTTGGGCCCCCCTGATGTAACAGGAATATGGCAATGTTGCAGGTTCTGAGTCGACTGCCAGTATAGTTCTCAATACAGTTCAAGATGCTGGACCTGCTACATGGCTTAGCTCCAGGATACTTGAAATATTTTCAAAAAATCTAGCGATAGTGTTCATCTAAGTGGACCAAATGGGAAAAGTTCAGTTCTTGTCTACATGGATTATGAAGGGCTGGGTGGAAAAGCAAACTTTTTCTGTCCCTGAAATCTACACAATGCCCAGGCTGTCATTCTGTAAATCTTCAAAGATTGATTTGGTTGGTCACTGTTGTTTTAAGTTGGACATATGGAGCATAAAAATAACAGTGGAGGTGTTATATACCACTAGTACTTTTTTATTATTTTTATTTTTCATTTTGTGCTGTGCTATATTTATGTCAGTGTTTTATTGTTTTATTGCTTTGACACATACTTTTTGGAATTGTGAAAAGAAGATGGGTTATAAATTATTTAAAAATACATTTTAGGAAGTAGGTATTAATGTTTCCCCTTTCCACAATAGTGTCCACTCATGGAATTGCTTCCTGTTGGAACTAGGACTAAGTGTAGTTTGCTATAGTTTAGAAGGCTATTAAGGCACATTTAACTGAGAACACTTTTTAAAGGAGATTTTAAAAGCATTTTTTAAGGTTAAGCTTTAAAAAGTGACTTTAAAAAATCCTCATGAATATCTATAGGCATCTTAAATGAGTTGCATGTAAGTATAACATATAAGTATATATTTAACATTATTGGATAACAGTGAATTATTTTAGTAGATTGATGCCTCTATAGGCAAAACATGGAAGTAATATATTACAGAAGTGTTCAGACTTTTGCTTTGCTATTTGCTAATTTTCTCTTCCCAGATCAGATAAGGGGGGGGGGAAAGCATTTCCAAATAGATGGAAAGAAAAAAAATGGAAAACTTGTGTGATGGCTGGAAAAATAATTTGTTCTTCTGTCCAATTTCCGTTTTGTAGTTCATAAACTAGCACTATCAAATTCAGCCAGAAATAAACTAATGTTGACCTTTCCATCCATATATATATATAGTCTCTGACGTCCATCCAAATGAATTTTAAACCAAAATACATTATAATAATCCAAATGAGAAAATACTAGAGCTGGGTGCTTGGAAAGGTGCAGAAACCAACGTGAGAAGAATGTTTGTTTGCACTTGAACAATAAATTCACCTTTCTCGAAGTTTTATTGTATTGTTTTCCTGGATCTTTTGTGTGTTTGGACTTTTAGGGTAGGTGTGTGTATTAAGATTACACTAAAGGGAGGTTTGATGGCAACAGCACTTGTCACTGGTCAAGTAAAACTTACTAGTACATTAAATGAAGCAGGACAAAGGCATTCCACACAAGCAGGTTTCCTAACTTAAACACCAAGCTCCAAGTCAAGATAAACTGTGCTAACTGAGCTGAGCTAAACTAAGCAAAATTAAAGTAAACTAAATTAAAGTAAACTAAACTAAGATAAGATAAGTTAAACTAAGATAAACTAGGCTAAACTAAACTAAGTTAAACTAAGCTAAATTAAATTAAGATAAACTAAACTATGCTAAACTAAGATAAAATGAGCTAAGATAAACTAAACTAAACTAAACTAAACTAAACTAAACTAATCTAAGATAAGATAAACTAAATTAAACTAAGCTAAACTAAATTAAATTAAGCTAAATTAAGCTAAACTAGGCTAAACTAAACTAAGCTAAACTAAGTTAAACTAAACTAAGTTAGGCTAAACTAAACTAAGATAAATGAGCTAAACTAAGATAAACTAAGATAAGACAAAATAAAATTAACTAAGATAAAATAAACTATGCTAGGCTAAGATAAAATAAGCTAAACTAAGCTAGGTTAAAATAAAATGAGCTAAATTAAACTAAGATAAAATGAGCTAACTTAAACTAAGATAAAATGAGCTAAATTAAACTAAGATAAAATGAGCTAAACTAAGCTAAGCTAAGCTAAGCTAAGCTAAGCTAAGCTAAACTAAGCTAAGCTAAACTAAGCTAAGCTAAGCTAAGCTAAACTAAACTAAACTAAACTAAACTAAACTAAACTTCAGAGAATAATCAGAACTGCAGAAAAAATAATTGCTGCCAACCTGCCTTCCATTGAAGACCTGTACACTGCAC
>JANHFT010001428.1:224746-242246 GCA_032467955.1 Pseudoxenodon macrops
GCGTTTCTATCAGCAGGATTCAGTCCTAAGAGCAAGGTAAGTAAGCTGGGGGGGGGGGCAGACACAGAAGGAAAAAAACCCTAAAAGAAATTCAAAAAAAACTTTTCCCCCCCAAAGAATTCCACAAAAAAAGATGGTGGCCTCCAAGAACCAGAACCGGTTCTATGACGTCACCAGCTGCTTCCTACCTACTCTATAGAACCAGTAGGATTACACCCCTGATCTGCTCTCATCAAACAGAGTCCTTATGCAGTACAGCGAGACCCACCCCCTACAGCTGACGTGCAATGCTTCCCCATATGGGGTAGGAGCCATCCTAAGCCATCGTCTACCCAACAGCGCTGAAGCCCCAATCAACTACTACTCAAAGACACTTTCACCAGCAGAGCGGAACTACAGCCAGCTGGATAAGGAAGTGCTCATGGCAGTGGCTGGCATCAAGTGGTTCCATGAGTACCTATATGGCCGCTGTTTCCAGTTAGTAACTGACCATTAACCACTGCTGGGTTTATTAGCGGGCAACAAACAAACGCCCCAATTCATGTCCCCGTGCCTAACCCAATGGTCCATTTTCCTAGCGGGGTATAGCTATGACCTCATCCATAGACCTGGCAACAGTATCGGTCACACAGATGCCCTTAGCCATTGGGCAGCACTGGGAAACATAGTCGACCCCGCTCCTGTGGCCAACATTCTGCTGGTTGACATTCAACGAACCAGCTCCGTCACATCTTGAGACATCGCGGAACACTCGGCAAAAGACAAGCTAATAACTAAAATTATGAACTGGGTGTTGAGGGGGTGGCCCCAGGAGATTGCGGGAAAGACATCAAGGCGTTTATAAGTAAAAGAACTGAACTGTCCATGCTAAAGGGCTGCCTGCTATAGGGGGAGTGGGTCGTTATTCCACACTCACTACGTAGAAGCGTGATGGAAACCCTCCATGCTGGGCATCCAGGAATAGTCAGGATGAAAGCCCTGGCCAGAAGTTACTTGTGGTGGCCTGAGCTAGATTGGGACATTACCAAGTGGGTATCCACATGTGAGCCATGCCAGGAAACCTGACCGGCTCTGCCCCGTTCAAACCCCCTAGAATGGGTGATACCCAAGGCTCCGTGGTCAAGGCTCCGCTTAGATTTTGTGGGATCCATGGGGGACAAAGCTTCCCGATTATAGTGGATGCCTACTCGAAGTGGCTAGAGGTAGTGGCCATGCACACCACCACTACGGAGGCCACCATCAGGGCCCTACGGAGGCTGTTCGCAACCCACAGCTTACCGGACATTCTGGTATCTTACAACGGGCCGCAACTGACAGCCAGGCACATGGAGGCGTTCCTGGCCAACCTGGGCATCTGCCATGTGCTGGTCTCACCCTACAGCCCGGCGAGCAATGGACGGGCTGAACGCATGGTGAGAATGACCAAGAAAGAACTCACCGGGATGGGCCCAGGAGACTGGCAAGAGCGCATCGACCAGTTCCTCTTGGCACAACACATCATCCCCTGCGCAGCCACCAACCGTAGTCCAGCGGAGATGTTGATGGGCTGGAAGCTGAGGTCTCAGCTAGACCAGTTGAACCCACATTACCACTTGGAGACGCCCCTGGAGTCAAGCAGAGTGACCAAAGCACTAGCCAAGGGAGACCCGGTCTATGCCCTGAACTTCTCAGGGGAACCCAAATAGGTCAAAGCAGTCGTCATTGCTGTCACCGGGCTCAAGTCTTATCAGGTGAAGCTCGATGACGACCGAATATGGCGCCATCACATAGACCAGCTCCGGAGCCGAGTCCCAGAGCCCGGCCTTCAGCAGCCCGAGGCAAACAACAACAACCATGACAACAACCAGGCCTTTGCCTGAGGAGACATCTCAAACCCGAGAGGCGAGCACGAGAGACTACCATGGGACATTGGGATCTAGCGACGTCATCAGGGTCCTGAGCGTGAACCGGAAGTGTCTTCAGCCGCCACACCTAGTGGCCAGTTCCAGATTTTTCCATTGGTGGAGGCCGGAGAAGCAAGGGGTGCATCTATTCCATCAAACACTGCGCCACAGACTGAGCAGCGCAGGCCCAGTAGAACCGTACATCGGCCGGTATACTTGCGGGACTAAGTGACCCACATCGGCTGTGGATTGGATGTTCCATGAACTAGGAGGGGAAGGATGTTACGTCCTTACATACGAGAGTAAATTAACATAACCACTGCTGATTGGCTGAACTAGCAGCGGGAAGTTTAATCGACTGTAAGTGGTCAGCAAGCTATCAGGAAGCCCTTATAAGCGGCTTCCCTGCAGCCTGACGGTAGTTCGTATTGCCTCCTCTAACCATTTAATAAAGGTAGCTGACTGTTCCTGTGACTTGTGTCCTTCTTCCATGCACGAACGAACAACGGTGGTAGAGAGGGATGATTTTCAGAGAGAAGAGCCTGGACTTGGGAGAATAAGCATTCAGAGCTGATCTGGAGTCTAAATATATATGATTCCAAAACATCATAAGCTAAAAAGAAATAAGGTGAACTTGGTAAAACTTTCAAAGTATAAAAACAATGGGTTTCAAATAATGCTCTCATTCCAGAGATCCCATCTGATTTTTAATTACAAGTACTAAGACTCTTGATCCCTACTCCTCATTTTGTTTAATTTAATCTATTTATTTAATATAGCCACCAGGCAACTCCAAATTGACTCTAGGTATTGTACAATAAAACCAATAGGATAGAAATCATAATAACCCTAAATGAAATACATAATAAATAAATAAATGGCTAACCACACCCATGCCCTCAAACAATCCAACAAGGACCCCAGCCACCTTAATCCAAGGTGAAGGATTACTATGGTTTGGAAAAAAATAATAACCCAGATTCCAGAATTCCACTGCTTTTCCAAGAGATTTATAGTAGAATTAATAATGTTTTGCATTGCCTCACTGACTACAGTCAGGCTACATGGTATTAATGAAACATTTACCAAATTGTTGCTGTCCATTGTAATGACATCAAATAAATGCTTCCTTGTTCCTTTGCAACTCCTTGTTTATTGGGAAAATATCAAAGGCAGCAGAATAGTAGGTGTCCCAAAATGTCTTAATTCAGAGAATTAGTGTTAACTGAGTCTGATTAGCTCCATTTATCTCTAATTAATTACCTTTACCTAATTAGACACCCTGTTTCTAGTAGACATGGAGTCAAGTAGACTAGATTATTAGTGCAGTCATTGTGCCTTTACAAAATCCTGAAATTAATGAAACGTGCAAAAGAATCTGCAGTTTTAATTGCACAGGTGTTGCCTTATGGCAAAGCTTTATCATCTGATTACACCAAGGGATTATTAGTGACTTTTTATATAGAGGATGAGCCTGTGAAACGTACCTTAGCAACAGCTCATTAGTTTAGGGATGTTACTGTATTATTTATTATATTCAGCCCTTCACGTTATCCAGATTGATTCATGAACCTATGTATTTCTTCGCCTCTGCGTGGTGCAGAGTAGAAGGAGAGAGAATCACCCTGAGCTGTTGCCAATCCAACTGCAACGGCGAAGTATCAGAATCAAAGTTAACTGTTTCCCCCTTCTATAGCAAAGTAACTAATTGGAGCAGTTGTGATAGAGCAGGGGTGTCAAACTCAAGGCCCCTGGGCCAAATCCGGCCCACAGGGTTCTTATATCTGGCCCGCAGGGTCGCCCTGAAAACAGCGATGGACCAGCCCGCGGTGCCTCTACCAGCAAAAACGGAGCTGAAGAGGGCTCTCCTGAGTTCCATTTTCATTGGCAGAGAGTTACAGGACGTGGTCACAGCCTCCTGAACTCCATTTTCACTGGCAGAGGAACTGCAGGCCATCACAGGCACTCCCGACATGAGTGACATTGAGCTGGCCATGCCCACTGTGGCCACGCCCACCCATCCCCCAAGGTCAAACACAACCCTGATGCCGCCCTCAATGAAATCGTGTTTGACACCCCTGCGATAGAGAGAGGTAAAAACAAAGGGAGTGATGGACAGACAGAGCAGGTAGGAGATTCCTCTTATATATGAAATGCCGTTCAAATGTTTATCATCCAAATCTCTTCCGTTTCTCTTACAAGTTCACTCTAAGAAAACTATTGCATTATTTTAATGGGCGGGGTTCTTGTTTCACTATTCTTGGGCCAGGTATAAACTCTTACAAGGGGCCGTTGATAGTTTCGGCATTTAGAACTATTCAACATTTCCACCATCGCGTCACTTCTACCAAAAGTTAGTGGATATTATAGGTTAGAAAGGGATGACCCTACATTAACCAGAAAACACTTTTTTGACCTCACACTTTCCAGGCAAAACAGCTGTGTCCACTACGAATTGAGTAGGGCCTCAGCCTTGCACTAAATAGAAAAGGCATTTATTGATAAATCAATAAACCCTTTAACTAGACTGTAAACAAAAGGAGGGTAGTCATCTAAATTCTACAACACATTTTCCTCTTGGGTTCTTAGCGCTTCCTAGCACGCGATCCAAAAGACTGTTGTCTTTTAAAAATGCTATTAATGATGTGAACCGCAAGATGCAAAATGCCTGTCGTGCTACTGCTGAATTTAAAAAAAGTGGAAAAGGGCAGGTGCCTCTTGCATTCTGACAACTAGTCTGAAGGCTAATTGTGGTTTTTTTTTAATGATGCTCTTTTTTTCAATCATGATGGCATCACTACACAAGTGTGTAGTGTATCACGAAGCCTACAGTATGCACTTTATTCTGTAAACTGCAGCTGTAATTAGATTGATAACTCAGCATGGGTAATTAGAATGTACATGCATAAATATAGGATTCTTGGTGGATGCAATCTGTACTCGAGCAATTTGTCATGAATCTCTTCTTAGGAGAAAGGAAGAAGCCGTGAGTTCAAAGGAGTGCTGATTTTAAACTACCGTGTGGGGAGAGCACGTACCAGGGGTGGGTTCTAACTTACCTCGCTGCCAGTTCGCTGTCTCCCAAGTCGCGTGGGCACATGCATGCGCAGTAGGAAAAAAAAACCAAAAATGCAAACAAAAGGCTGAAAACAAGATGGCGATGCATGCACAGTGCTGGAAACTCGGCTTCTGCGCATGCGCAGAAGAAAAAAAAACCAGAATTAAAAAAAAAAGATGGTGGCGCCCACGGAGCAGAACCGGCTCCATGTCACTAGCGGCCTACTACCTACTCGGTAGAACTGGTCCGAACTGGTAGGAACCCACCTCTGGCATGTACATGTATGTGAAATCATGCTGAAGGTTTAGTATTTGTTGCAAGGTGAGGTTGGTCTTTTAGAAACTCTGAGCCGGAAACTGTAATTTGCAAAAGATCATTTAAGCAGTTTTACATGCTCATGTGCATATGGGTGCCAGATCGGGGCTGCAAAGCTTCAGAGTGCCCCTAGATGGCAATAGAGAGTTCTTTATCTCTTTGCTGCCATCTAGAATCATTCTAATTTTGCCAGGTCAGATGTAGTGGCCCTACATGTGAACCAAACTAACTCTGAATTTAGACAGACGTTCTGCTGTTTGATGCATTCCTATTAGCAAGGGCAGCACCAGTTTAAAGAATTTATAGAATTTCTTTAACAGGGTATTGGGAAGGAGTAGGATGCTCTTCAAAGCTTACTCTTTCCCTCTCAACCTTTATGTGTCACGTTCAGACTTTTAAAAGATTCTTAATAGAGAGGTTTCATATAATACTTCTTGTACTGTTTCTGTAATTTGGCTGATGGAATTCTATGTGTTTGTTTCTTCACAAGTGGCTTCTGCTGATGAAAGGGGAGGGGCTGAGTCTGCCTCCTCTGTCTCATAATCTGTTTCTCGCCCCTCTGTAGCAGCTTTTGATAAGACAGCCATTTTCCTCTTTGCCCTCCCCTTCCTACAGCAGGATAGAAATTCTACAGCAACTGGGTGTTAATGACTCCAGGAAATTGTATGGCACTTCTAGGCTGAAAAGAATATCAGTGCTGTTGCATCTTTACCTGACAGCGTGCACACACCTTGCACTTTTGCCTGGGTAATATCACACATGACTAGACAAAACATGCCAACAGAAAAAAGTCAGATGTGTGAACTAGGCAAAACTCCGTAAATGTATACATGCACTTAATTTGAATACAGATTGTGGAATTCAATTTTCCTTGGCCAAGAAATTTAATTTTCTTTTTCAGTGCAGAGAATACCAGAGTGTTAAATCATAACAAGTCTTAAATCGGCCTTCCCAAACTGGGGTTCCTGGGATTTTTGTACTTCAGTGCCCAACATTTCTTTGGCCATGTTGGCTAGGAAATGTGAAAGAAAAGTTCAAGACATCTTAAGAGCTTCGATTTGCAGGAATAACGCTGTCTTAAGTGTCCCAATCTCAACCTTTTAAAACTCTTCTCTTATGGAAAAAAAATCACTTATTCTTAAGAAATACCCATGCATATTGTTTCCAATAGTATCAAGGCTTAGAACCCTTGGGGGGAAATCCTGTGGTCACACTGAACGGCCAAAGTTGTTGTTTTTTAAAGATGGCCGCTATCTATGTTCAACAACAACAAACAAAGCCTAAATAGGATCAAGTTTATTTAATACCTGGATAAAAGACTAATAGAAAAGTTTAGACTAGATTGGAAAAAAATCAAAAAGTATCTCAGAAGAAGGCAGTGGGCCAACTTCTTCTGCGTGGCTGCCAGGATGTATTTATGAAATCAAGCAGGAAGTGCTGGTTTCAAGTGCTTCCCCATTTTGTAGCCTTTTATGCACATCAACTGTCTTTCTTTTACAATTCCAGTTTGGTTTAGTATTTAAAGAGTTGAACCAGGAATGGAGAAGGTGGAGTTCTTGTCCTTAGATACTACAGGCAACTGAATCTTCTTACTGCCGGTTCGCTCAGAGTCACGCCTCGAGTGCATGCGCAAGTCAAAAACTAGCTTCTGCGCATGTGCAAAAGCAAAAATCCAAGATGGTGGCGCCCACGGAGACACCAACAGAACCGATTCTGTGACATCATCACAGAGTTACTACCGGTTCCATAGGAACCCATTTCCGTAGGAACCCATTTCTGAACCGTGGTCTTAGAACCCCAAGGGTTTTAAGCCTTGATACTATTTCCTTTCAGCCTTAGGAAAAAGGCAATGGCAAGCCACTTCTGAAAATGTTGCCAGGAAAACCAGATGGACTGACCCAATTGCATGCACACCTGCATGTTTGCATGCACACGTGTATATGCACGCACACACACACACACAGAGTTCCAAGTTCATCACCCAAGCCATGGAGCTCCTCAAAGTTTTGGTTACAGCCCCCAGATGTCTCCAAAACTGACTGTTCAATCATATGTTTCAACGTGATCGAACAAGAAAGCTATTGCCAAAAAATAGCAGTAATCATATTAAATGTGTTTACTTAACTGAAGTTAGTTTTGTCTTGGCTCCATCCATTTCTATATCCCAGTTGCACTTGGGGATGCGACCATTCACACCCCACACAAAGGCCATAGTTTGAAAAATATGAAGCACTCCTAAAAATATATGTGTCAACTTCGAACTGAACCTGGCCATAGCCATCTTTCTGTTCCTCAGTTGCCACACAAAAGGGGAAGGGCGGAGAAGGAGGTTGGAATGCATTACTAGACACAACAAAGAACTTTCTCCTAAGAACCAAGGTCATCTCTACTGGCAACAGTTAAGTTTGGGGAAGGATTGCCTGAAGAACCCACCAATTAACCCAATTGGCCAACGTAACCTGTGACACTTGGGGATGGGGTTATTTCCTAGTTTAATTATACTGAAACCGCGGGAAAGATTTAGATTTGGTTTTCTGCTGAAGCTGTGCTGATATGATGTGCTCATTAAAGAAGACCTTTGAGAAAAAGCCAAGTCTCAGAGTTCTGATTTGCTTGGGTTCATTAGTTGGAGTCTTGACAATATGTATCATTCTGTTCAGTGACTGTTTTTCCAATCTCCTCACGTGATACAGAATTGCCAAATATTTTCTCTTTAATGGGAGTGGGCAGGGAGAAAAGAGATGGCTTTGATGTGGTGGTCCTTCCTAAGGGCAATAATAGGGCTAAGAAGGAAATGACTGTTCACACGCTCAAAATGTAATGTTTCTTTTTTTAAATGTGTTCAAAGGCAGGCTTTCCAACTTTGCTGAATTCTGCCCCTCCCTGGGCACAAATATCCTCACTTCAAAGATCAAATTCAATTTCTTTACTGAGGTCAGTGCTTCAACCCATTCACCCGCCTTAAAACTGATTCCACTAGTTTTGAAAGGGTGGAGAAAGTCTCATTTTCTGTAGAGATCTGATTCCTCATGTTCCACTATGAGACTGGCTGGAACAGACCTTTTGGAAGTTAAAAGAGTCTTCCTTTTAGAAGGTGGTATTTTTCTTATGTAAGGGAGAGAGAAATAAGGGCATGGCAAGTTATCCTACAAAATAAGTTCTTTGATCCTCAGAAGTATTTTTTTACAGGTTAGGCTCACAAAGTTACAGACCTGGAGAAAGTCTGGTCAAGGAATCATATCCTAGAACAAACCAAAAGAGTGACCTGGATAACTTCCCCATATTGGATTCACAAGAGATTTATTAAAATTTTGAAGGATTTAGTGAGAAGGGACAGGAAAATATGACAGGAAATCAATGCTTTATGACATTATTTGAAAGGACTAAAGATCTAGATTGTTAAAAATAAAAGGGAGAAATATAAAGTTGGTTTATTTGATTATTGCTAAAATAGGTAGGTATCTCTGGTAACCCTTAATAGACTGAAACGATGAGAATGTATGGGTTTATTTATAGATGAGAGATGGGATACAGGAAGAGGAGATCATTGGTTGTATTTTTAAAAAAGATGATAAGTTACTAAAAACGTTTGTTTGTTGTGATGAAAAGGGAAATAATTTCCTTATATACTTTCCTTTTTCTTTACATTCTTTATATTATTTTCATGTTTTGTTTCTTTTTTCTTTTGTTTTGTTTCTTTTCCTTTTCTTTTTTAGTGTTTATTAATTTTTATTGCAATTTTTTAAAGAGGAAAACCCATTCACCTGACTTAAGCCTGTTAAATCTACCCTTGTCTTCTAGCATTACAAATATTTGTCTTTAGTATACCATCTTCCGAGATAAGTGTGCCCATTTCCTTCAATCCACTCAGATTTTTCTTCTGAACTCCTACCTCATTCCAACTTATCTACATATCCTTGTTAAATAGAGACCAGCAGCCTATGGCTTGACCACCAAATCATCCAGCCCATAGTTCCCAAAAGAAATATCATATCATCTTTGCCAATCGTAATCTTAAAAAATAATTCATTCAAGTCTGTAAATCTATTTCAGGCTTAATACAGAGCTTCCCTATTTTAATGCATTGTGATAATCTGAACCATGTTACAAACCCATATATACATGTGTTTATAAGTAAATAAACAACCAAAAAAAATTTTTTTTTAAAGCATGTTGAATTTTTATTTTAAAATATTTGTGGCCTATGTTGCTTCTATACACTTTTTAATTATTGTTTTAGATAAAGCGTATTCAACCCGCAGCCCATGTGCTACATGGGGCCCTGAATAGCTGGTAAAGCAGACCTACAGGCTCATATTTAAAGAAAATAAAAAATAAAGGAAGTTTGTTATTTTTATACCTTAACTACTGTATATTATACCATTTTATATGCAACCCAAGACAGTTTCTCTTCACTCAGTGAGACCCAGGCAAGCCAAAAGAGAGCAAGACTTTCAAGCAATAAATAGCATCCAATCATACATATTGTGTCCTTAGATATAATACTACTTAAATAAAATAGACATAATTCATAGTTATTATTTTATTATTATTTTCATTTATCTATCTATCTATCTCTATTTTTATATTATCTATCTATCTATCTATCTATCTATCTATCTATCTATCTATCTATCTATCTATCTATAAATTGTGTGTGTGTGTGTGTGTGTGTGTTCCAGCATAACTCTGGAAGACCTGGGCCACTGAAATGAAAAGAAATGAAGTATATCTATAGTGTCAATTCATAATATTTTTGACAGTGATACTGTGCATTTTGGATTCAAGTTCTGTTAAGATACAGCCTGTTGTGCCTTAAAACGGCTTCTACTGTACAGCACAGTGGAGGTGCCATGGTAATGGCTTCACAGTCCTAGCAATTCTGGACTGTGCTGCCTCTTTTCTTCCCCCCTCACTCCTTTCTGGAATGTGCTCCCTCCTTTCTGGAAAACTGCCAGTTCACCATAGTCCATCACATCATATATAAATATACATGTGTTTATGGACCATAGTCCATCACACCAGCTCCTTCTCCATGGGCATCATCTCTCACATCTGTGGCCTGTCAACTCAGAGAGAAGCCTATGGCCCCTATGAGAAAGAAGGTTGCCAACCCCTGCCATAGAATAAAGTGGAAGCATTACTTTTCAACACATAAAGGCTAGAGCTGTTATATTGCTTCAAGACAAAAGGTGCTTTGGAAGAGGCAGGAGCCGTCATGGAACATTCATCTGTAACCCCATAAACCAAATGCATCTTTTACTAGAATCAAACTATAGTTTTGTTGAGATGATGACAACAACGAGCATGATGGTATCATATTGATAATACATGAGCCTTCAGATCCTTTTCACACATGCTGCTTTCGAGTTAAACATCATCCCTAACTTGACTTAGCATTTGATTTCTCCCTTTGCAGTATATTTAGATCTTCCACTTTTCTGTTGAAATTCCTTCGTTTTGAGCAGTGCAGTTTGTGTTTTATCAAACTGATTCTGAATTTTACCAATCTTCTGACGTACCAGCTATGCTCCCTTCTATAAGTCATTTGTAAATTTAATAAGGTTTCTCCTCTCCCCGTTTAAGTCACTAATTGAAAAAACAAATATCAAGACCACAGACAGAGACCCCTGTCATCTTCCTCACCCATTTAAAGATCCAGTTTGATGACAGATCATCAATGAACAGATCTCAAATTCACTTTTCTCTCCAGCTGCAAATTCGTTTGACAGTATTATTATCTATCCTTCATTCGACCAATTTAGTGATCGTGGAGAGTTTTGTCAAAGCTACTGAAATCAAAGCAAGTTATACCCAAAGCATTTTTACAAATCATTATGATAGGAACCAACCAACAACAGAAAGACCAAAATTAGTCTAAATATTCATTCTTAACAAATCCATGTGGGCTTCTACATTGTTCTGAAGATGATCACAGCCTGCCTCCTTAAGACTCATTCCTGAGAAAAAGAGTAAAAGATAGATATTAAAATGATAAGCAATATAATAGAAATACTCGAAGGCTCAGAAATGAAAGTATGATAAACAGAAGTAATGTGTTAAAATCAAAATGAAAAGGAATTGTAATTGTAATTAGTAAAAGAAAATGGTATCATTATGTGTATGGATGTGCTATCCCAGAAAAGAAACATTCACGATATGAGATATATAAAGATGAAAAAATAGATTAAAAACTTATTTTAAAAAAAGACTCATTCCTGAGTATTAATGGGAAATTGTGTTTCAGTTAGTCCCTTAGCTTGCCTGATCTCCTCATATGTCAGTATAGGCAGTCCTTGTTTAGAAGCATTCACAGTTCTGATGCCAATGTAAGAATAATATTGCAATCAGTCCTCATAGTTACGACCTTCATAGATCTGTTTAAAAAAAAGGAAATATGATGTAAAATTGTAAAATGTGATGTTTTAGTTAGCAGCTACTTTGTTTTACAACAGAGTTCCAGTCCCAATTTTGGTCACCAAACAATAATTACCTGTCACGTTCACCAGCTATTTTTAACATGGGAAAGATACATTCTTAAGAAACATATGAGATAATCACCTACAATGTCTTCATTCCCAAATTACTACGGTAGCAAGTTGCCTTTTCCCATGCCCCCACTTTTTTTTACTTGTCTCTTTATCAATGAGGCCTGGCTCATATTTTTACTATCTTGCTTTCGCCCCTGACTCTTAAGACATGCTGACAGAAACTCTTTTGATGAGTTGGCTTGCCTGTACCTCCTTAGGAGGTCAAATGCTTGCTATCTGGGTGTGCCAGGCACCATGTTGGATAGCTGGCTGATGGATGTGTCCTTTGTAAGCTAACAATGTTGTCCAACTTCCTTTACCTATCCCACTAGTAATCATTAGATAGAAAAACCATGCCTTCTCCTTTGTTAGAAAGATTTGGTATCAGACTAGCTCAATGAGCTGTAACAGATGATATGGGAGAGTATGTACAACAGGGGTGTCAAACTCAAGGCCCGCAGGCCGGACCCGACTGTGAGGTGCTTAGATCTGGCTCGCGGGGCCACCCTAGAAACAGCAAAGGACTGGCCTGCGGTAACTCTGCCAGTGAAAACAGAGGGCTCTAGGAGGCCATCACAGCTGATAATGGAGCACATGCTGTGTGTGGACCTCCTAGGCTCATTTTTGCTGACAAAAGGCTGCAGGACATTGAGCTGGCCATGCCCACCCTGCCATGCCCACTCAGCCCCCCCCCAAAGCCGTGATGCAACCCTCAATGAAATGAAATCAAGTTTGACATCCCAATCTACACCACGACTTTTAACCTCCAGACCAGGGGATCTTTGTGATCCCCCTCTAATCTTTTAGCATTTTGTTTTGTGTATTGCATATGTATTGCAAACCCTAGTATTTGCTCTGAAACAGCCAGATTTTTTCTGGATGCCAGCACCAATTTTTGGTGAATGGTCAGCTAAGATAAAGAGCTTTTTAAAAGCTTTTTTAAAAAAAAGAGCTTTCTCATTTAAAGAAACGCCTTAAACTATGTTTTGACATAGGTCCTGAATCTAATTAGTAACTTTACTCATTTCATAATGATGTGGCCTCAATTGCTTATTTTAGTTGAAGGAAATATATATATAAAACACAACAGGATCCATTCTTTTTCTGCAGGCACGGCATGCATTTTTAAAAGCTTTGCTCCAACTCGTTCTTCTAAACTAATGCTTCTTGTTCAAATGTCATAATTCTCACAGAAAACAGAAGAACCTGATTCATAGAAGCACTGTGCCTTAACCAGATTCTGCTGAAGGGAGAATCACTGCAAGGCAATACATTCACCATTGGATCATGTGTGACATTTATAAATGTTCAAGTGATGGCTGCAAGCCACATCACTGAGCGTGGTGTGGAACTGAAGTGAACGAACTTCATTGCTCTTTCACCTTCATGGGGCACTTGGGAAATGCATATACAAATACAGAAATCACTTTCTTTGTATAATTCCACAACTATTTTCATATTTTATTAACAAGGATAAGGTGTAAAATCAAGACTTGAAAACTGAGAAGTACTGAGTTACTAATGTGGCGTGCCATATATAAAAGTTAGTGACAAAACTGCCATTAATATTTCATGGTTAATGTACAGATCTGGCTAAATAATATCTATATATTTCAAAACCTCTACATAAAGGAAGCCAAACCTGTGAAATGAATTCATTGGCTTGGGCTTTGGGACCGTCCCACAGTTTCCAAGATAATCTCATATATGAGAATAGAATTTTCAAATAGAATCATTTACAAAACCATTTTTTACACAGTTTCAATATACAGGGTGAACTCTAGCTAGATTTTATACTGTGGCCTAAAATGCTTGCGAGCATTTCAATTGATATTCATTGTTGTCCAACCAAACCATACTAACTTTGCTTTCATCAGTCCTTTTTCTTTGCAACGTATTTGCTCTACATTTTCTGGTGGAATTGCTCTCTTAATCAAAAGTTACTTTCAAACCTCTCCTCTTGGAGAATATTTTTCATTTAACCTTTATTTTATGCTCTCTTTAATCATCTCCTGCACCTGCAAACTACACTGGTTTTAATGATAAACAGATCTGCAGACTCTTCACATCGGAGAAGGACGCCCAGGGGGACAGGTGGGTGCAGAAACACATGGCAACAGAAACAGTGTTCCTGCAGTCCTAAAAGATACAAAATGGCATGAAATAAACAAACAATGAAAAATAATTGGAAAAAGTGATCCTTGCTAGAGTGAGGTAAACAGCAAAGGACTCAACACTCTAATGGCAAAAGGTCATTAAATCATTATGAACCTATTGTACTTATAATAAATTACAGAAAATATGCGAAAATATTCAACATGTAAAATGTATTTTAGCACATTATGAGTCGCCTGATATGTGTTTATGCTGTCCTTTGGCATAAATATATTTCAAAGCTAGCTAGATAGTCTCCACTCACTAGCCAGAGTTCTTCTTGAACTCTTATTTAATGTCAGTTTTATATCCTTCTAATATTTGTTAAGGATTCTATTAAAGCAGGGTTCTCCAAAGAGAAAGCTGGCTGAGGAACTCTGGGAATTGAAGTCCACAAGTCTTAAAGTTGCCAAGGTTGGAGAGCCCTGTTTTAAAGAGTTTACTTTAGGGTTGTTGTTGTTTTTTACTATAGTGAGTAGGCCAAAAATCAAGAAAAGAGTTTGAATAGTCAGTAAACTGTGGCTTGCTATTAAATCAGCTGCTTTACCACCTTTTAAATATTTGAGATCTAGGTACCTTGGTTTCGCCCAGAGGAACCTGTACTTCCATGTCCAATCCATTTAAAAATACATGCTATTATGCCAGAGACTAACAGCACGCAGAACATTTGGAAAGGTTTTTCTAACAAGTCATCTTGTTTAAGAAAGGAACTTCCAACTTTAAGACAGAACCTTTCAATTAACGTAGGAAGATCATCAACTAGGATAAATGATCTCTCTAGTCCCAACTTAACTATTTATTTTTATTTTATGTATTTTATGTATTTTATGTATTTTATGTATTTTATGTATTTTATTTATTTTATGTATTTTATTTATTTTATTTATTTATTTGCCAGTAATAAAAACAGACCAGCAAGGGTGTATATGCTATGCAAGCCACTTAATCTATTCCAATTCTTTGCATAGCCAATGAAAGGGTCATTCTAGGCTTGGGATCTAGATAGAAACTACGGTAGGTGCCTCAATCTTTGCTTCTGTCTTCAAGGACAGAAAAGGAGGAAGAAAGGCTCATGCGTTAGTTAGAGATGCAGTCCTGCAACCGTCACACTCCTTGCTTTTCCCAAGTTGTTGGAAAAAGTACCACCAAGTCCTCCTCTCCCTTCCTGACACTTCCACAGGCAGCAGTGCTGTCCTCAGCAGCTCTGTGGGGTAGTGGTTAATTGCCCCCGTAAATCACTGTGCAGCAGCACGCAACTCCGTTTATTTTTCTGACAGTAATTTAGTGCCTGCTCTTTTCCACACTTGTCATTGCGTATTTTTCCTCACATTAGAAGCCTATAGAAAAAGGACAGTAATTAACAGTGTGGTACACCCTCACGGAAACTCTTTCATCATATTGTGATAATTGTACTTCTTGTCTGTCAAGGTAACCCTTTTCCTCTGCCTTCCCAAGCATTCTTCACAATACTATTTGTCAACTAAAAAATGGAGACAGGCCTTTTTGTTTTCCTTTCCTTTAAAAAAAAAAACACAGCTGACAACTGTGCAGAAGCTTTTCCTACTTTATCCTCTCCAAACAGGCTTTTTTTTTTTTTTAATTTGTCCGAACAGGAGGTCATTTGTATTTTAGGGGATGTGTCAACAATTTTTTTTGCCTGATCTGCACTGTTCAATGCATAGTGAAATGTACACCTGGGTTTTTGTTTCATGGTAGAGGCATGATTCTCTAGTCTTGGCCTTTTATTAAAAAAGCAAAAGTCATCCATATTTTGCAGGTTTTTCATGATGAAATGTAGCCCTTGTCATAGGGTAGCAGTGTCATATTGCAAATGCCTTTTGTTTTGTACAGCAAAATCATACTTATACCGACTGATAGTATGTGAACTGTAAATAAAAGAAGGCAATACAAACTGGTGTAATAAGAAGCTCGATGGATGGATTTAGGTGTGTATCTGCTGTTAAGTTTTCAAAGAATAAAGTGGCTTTCACCAAGGAAACTGAAAAGGATTTTCTAGGGGAGATAGGAATTTTCCTCCTTGTATTTCACTTGTTTTCATCTCTGTGTTATGCATACCACGGGATGTGGGTTGCCAACTTATTTATCCCCCAATTCAACTTCATGTGCAACATCTTATTTCTATGGTTTCTTTGGCCTGCCAAGTAGGTAAGATGAAGCTACCTTAAAGGCTTAAAAGCTTTAGAAGAAAGCAGATGGACCTGTGAAGGAAACAAAATTCTACATACCATTTCTTTTAATTATTTTGCTATTCTAGTTTGAGCACTTTAACTGAAGTGAGAGGGGGAACAACCAAAACAGCCAAATCAAAAATTTGGTAGGAATATATACCAATGTTTGATATAGTAATGGTGTGTATTATTGCACAGTAAATAAGGTATATTTAGTATAAGCAATGTTGTAGGAAATCATCTTTAGAAGATGGGAAATAATTTAGTGTTGTCACCAAAACTCAGTCATAATACTATTAACCATCCTTCTGCTTAAAATATTACAGGCTTCAAATTTACAATCGCGGTGGATGAAGCAAACTGGGGGAAAAAATCAAGGATAACTGCACATTTGGCTATTAAAAAGTGTTAATACCAAGAGATGAAACATATCCTACTAGGCAAATAGACACTGAGATTATCCAAAAAGAATATTTAAAAAAAAAGCACAAGATGACTTTACAAGTCAGGTATCCACGACTGAAGTAAACACTGATCCAAATCTTTTGTGACTGAAATCAAGCTGTCAGAGAAAACAACCTGATGCAAAAAAAAAATCTGGTTTTCCAATAATAAAATATTCTTGCCCTAGTCAAAAACACACCAATGTCAGCAACAAAGCTTCTGCTGAACAAGTTTGCCCAAATTACCTCAAATGAAGGCCATTTGTCCCCAAAGTTATTATGCATATGCATTTCTAGGATTCCAGCACTAGTTAGACAAAAGCACTGGGGCTCATCCTTTGCTTCAGAAAAGGACAATTAAGGGCTGAATGCTACTTTTCCTGAGTATTAAATGCCCACTCTGTTTTTCCAGAAGTCTGTTCATATCATATGTAAAAGAGGAGGGAAGAGGTGATCAATTGGAAACAAACATCCTTCTAATTTTCAAATGCTCCATCCAAAAATCTCACCAACAACTCCTTTGTCAGAAAGTTAATTTAACAGTAGCACATGGGGTGTGTGACACTTTTGAAGAGAGACTTCAGGTTTCCTGTGTGGCTCTTTTGACTGATTTGCACCATTCATTCTCCCCCCCCTCCCTCCTCTTCCCTCTCCCCGTTTTAGTCTCTTTCTTCCACTGTCACCGACAGAGGCTAATGGGATGTATGGTCAAGATTTTGGGGGATCCATCACTGCCTTTCTGCCTGCAAGAAATTAGCATGGCCCCGATGCAGCAGCTGCCAAAACTGTCAGGCCCTCTTCTTCTCATCTTCATTAGAGCTTCCTGGTGCGCTGCTACCTGTCTTCCTCGGCTGCTCCTGGAGGCCTGGCAGACCTGACAAAAGGGGCTGCCACGCCCTTCAGATGTCAACCTCTGGCAGTGGTGGCG
>JANHFT010001429.1:3573-14008 GCA_032467955.1 Pseudoxenodon macrops
ACTGGCCAGCTAATCTTTACGCAGGCCAGAGTGCCGAAAACCCGAAGACCACTAGCCAGTGCACTGCACACACCAGCCAGCTAGTCTTCAGGTTTCCGGAATTCTGACACGCACAAAGACTAACTGGCGCCCCGGAAACTTGCATGCACACCGGCCACCTGGTCCTTGGGTTTTCGGTGTTCCGATGTGTGCACATCTGTGTGCATGCATTCTGGTTTGGACACTCAGTGCCGAAAAGATTCGCCATCACTGCCTTACTGTGTTGGGAAATTGCCCTCAACAAGAACAGTACTTGCCTGCTGAATTGTGAAGGAAAACCCACCAGAACCTTAAGGAATGTGATGTATTTCCCCAAAAGGTCATGTAAATTGGAGGAAATCTTAAATGAGAAAGTGTTTCCAAATTCTCTTCATCCTCTACTATTATAGGAACTGATGCACAACCACCACCACCCGAAAAATAAATCCTTTCTTTAGCCAAGCTGGATGCATTTGAGAATCGTTGCTGCATTTTCTACAATTGTGAGATCACTTCCACACTATCCTGGTGGGAGGAAAAGGTGATGAAAGCAGAGAATGTATCCTTGAGAGTAAAGGGATTTCGGTATCGCGCGGACAGCCAATGTCAAAAGCTTTGCAGTTTTAGCGTAAATAGGAGAGAGGTGAAGAGGCACAACCGTTAGGACATGGATGAGACTTTGGGAACCACGAAGGAACTTCCAGAGATAGGATCTGGAGCACTTCAAAGAGAGACTTGTGGGTTTCAGGCCCCGTGGGGTGCACTTCTGGTTTCTCGGTGTTGCTAAAGACAAGCGTCTGTGACTCAGGATAAGGCAGTTGAATCAGGCGGTTTGCAAAAAGGAAGTGTCCCAATATTAAAACGGCTGAGTCAAGCACAGTTTTAGGAGTACTGGTCAGAAGGAAAAGAAACATCTATTAGAAGAAGAAGGGGAGGGAGGGCAAAACAAACTGTGGTGGTTGCAGAGCAGAATGGTCATCTGAAGGATTCGTTGGTTCAGAAGATCTCAGGAGATCCTTTCTGAAAAGTATTCATCGTGTTTTTTTTGTCTCTCTCTGTTGTTAGGGAAAGTTGCTTTGGGATATAAGAGAATAACAGAGTTGGGAGAGACCTTTGAGGTCTTCTAGTCTAAACTCTATACCAATTCAGACCAAAGGGTGTCCAGTCTCTTCTTAAAAGCCTCCAGTGATGGTGCACCCATGACTTCTGAAGCCAAGTGGTTCCACTGAATCAGAAAAGAGATGGAAGGGGGACCTTGGAGGTCTTCTAGTCCAGCTCCCTGCTCAAGCAGGAGATGCTACACCATTTCAGATAAGTGACTGCTCACAGTCTCTTCTTAGAAACTCCCAGTGGTGGAGCACCCACAACTTCTGAAGGCAAGCTGTTCCACTGGTTAATTGTCCTCACTGTTAGGATGTTTCTAGTCAATTCCAGGCTGTTTCTCTCCTTGATTAGTTTTCATCCATTGTTTCTCGTCTGCCTTTAGGAGTTTTGGAAAATAATGTGGCAGCCTCTCAAATATTGGAATACTGCTATCATGTCCCATCCCCCCCAGTTAATTGTTGGTTAATAGTTGGTTAATTGTTCTCACTGTCAGGAAATTTCTCCTTATTTCTAGGTTGGTTGTCTCCTTAATTAATTTCCATTCATTGCTTCTTGTTCTGGTGCTTTGGAGAATAGCTTGACTCCCTCTTCTTTGTGGCAGCCCCTGAGATATTGAAACACTATCAGGTCAACCCTAGTCCTTTAAAAAAAAAATTAACTAGACATAACCAATTCCTTAAATTTAGTTAAAGCATTTAAAAAAAATAATCTAATCTTATTTACCTGAGATGTCTGGGCTGATGGTAGGGAGATGTTATATATTTAAAATATTTAATTACACACATCAAGGCTGAATATATAAAGCAGACCAATACTGAAAGGTAATAACATGATTCTATCAAACAGTGTTAATTCACATGTTTTTCTTTGAATCTCAAGGAGACGACCCCTGTTTTTTCCCAAAATAAGACCCAGCTGGAAAATAAGCCCTAGCATGATTTTTCAGGATGCTCGTAATATAAGCCCGACCCCCAAAATAAACCCCAGTTAATATCGTCAGCCAGATGGATGCATTTTTAGTACCGTATTTCCCTGAAAATAAGCCCTAACTGGAAAATAAGCCCTAATGTGTCTTTTGGAGCAAGAATTAATATAAGACCCAGTCTTATTTTGGGGGGAAACATGGTATTTCAAAATAGGTAATTCATATAGAAACTGTGTTCATTTTATATAGAAACTAGGTTATTTCTGCTTCCTGGTCTGGCTCCTTCTCCTTTCTTTGATCTCATGATTGCTGAGAACCATTTCTTGGTTCACACAGGGTAAAACAAATAAAGGTGCACTTTATAGCAAAGTAAAGTGGGACTTTCGGCAGCTCAGATGTGACCTTGGGATTAGACTCTGATTTAAACATGACTACTTCCCTTTTCTTTCTTTCTGTTCTTTTAACCATTTAGCCATGTCTGACTCTTGGTGACTTTCTAGGCAAGAGCTCTTCATGGTAACCTGTCCAGCACAAATTCTTTCCGTTGTCTTTGTATCAGATTTGATGTTACCTAGCCAGATTGTTCTTTGCTTGCCCCTTCTTCTTCTTCTTTGTCCACTAACCATTCCCAGCACTCCTGCCTTCTCCAATGAATTCGCACACACAACATAGAACAAGAAATCAGATGTAGCAGAGCTGGGTTCCTACCGGTTCTATCCGGTTCTATAGAGTAGGTAGTAACTCCGCGGTGACGTCACAGAGACGGTCCTGTCGGTGGCTCCGTGGGTGCCGCCATCTTGGATTTTGCTTCTCCGCATGCACAGAAACTAGTTTTTGACTGCCACGCATGTGCTTGTTCATGCGCTCTGTGCATGTGCTCAAACCACGACCCTGAGCAAACCGGCAGTAAGAAGATTCAGAACCCACCTCTGGGATGCAGTCTTATGATTTTTGGCTTCTAGTGATGTTTCTGGTTTTAAACGATTTAGCAACTCTCTGTTTGTTACTTTTGCTTTCCACTTAGGCCACACCACAGTTCAAAAGCCTCAATTCCTCTTCAATCAGCCGTTCTTAGTGTCCAACTCTCACACGTCATACGGAAGGCTGTTGCTCTAACTAGCCTATTTTGATAGTTATTTTCCTTTCTTTACTATCCAGGATTACTTTTAGGTGGTTTGAAATGCTAGAATGGCTGCCCTTTATTCACCATGGAACCAGGGATGGGCTTCAAAAATTTTAGCAAGGGGTTTTCTGCCCAGTTGCTGGGTGGGCATGGCCATGGTGGGCATGGCCTAGTCCAGTGATGGTGAATCTATGGCACGCTTGCCACAGGTGGCACGCGGAGCCATTTCTGAGGGCACGCGAGCGGTTGTCCTGTCAGCTCCAGTGCGCGCTGACCAGTTGATTTTTGGCCTTGATTTTTGGCCATTTTTCTCTGGAAGTGACTTCCGGTTTGCCCGTAGGGCTGTTTTTCACCCACCAGAGGCTTAAGGACACTTCCCTGAAGTTTCCGGAGGGTGAAAAACAGCCCAACGGGCAAACCAGAAGTCCCGTGGGATCATTTCTCATCCTCTGGAGGGCGAAAAAAGGCCCAAGGCGTGTGTGCATGTGCAGTGCGGTGTGTGTGGAGGGCTTGTGTACCGGCACATATGCGCGTGGTAGCGTGCGTGCGCTGCCATTTTTGGCACGCAAGAAGAAAAAGGTTAGCCATCACTGCCCTAGATTTTGAGACTGAAACTCCTAACCAGCATGAGGAAAGTTGATATAAGACAAGATCGCGCAAATGAGAACACAATCTCTATGTTCAGGTCCAGCTTTTCCCAACTAGGTGGCATAGTGGAAAATGGCGTTTGGAGGCTAACATATTTCATAGGCAACAGACAAGGGATTTCCAAAAGTTTAATATTTTTTCTGATGTCATGGATAGATTATAAGAGAGCCAGTTCGGTCTAGTGATGAAGGCATCAGGCTAGAAACCTGGAAACTGGGAGTTCTAGTCCTGCCTTAGTCATGAAAAAATGCTGGTTGACCTAGGGTCAGTCCCTCTCTCTCAGCCCAATTCACCTTACAGGCTTGTTGTTATAGGAAAATAGGAGATGTGTTGGATATGTTCACCGCTTTGAGTTATTTGGAAAAAAATAATAACGGTGGGATGCAAATAAAATAGATCGATGATACTAAAGTGCTAAACAGACCTAGCTGTTGCCTACAGGCAGAAGGGGGCGTCACAACTAAAATGATATGGAAGTGATATGGAAGAATAGCATTCTAAAGCCAGTTTTAATTGAAGCCCTGTGGCCAGCCCGCTTCCAGACAAACACATTGGCTGTTGGGTCATTTTAATCCAGCCTTATTATTTAAGTATCGTTACCTTCTCATTCACTTCCATTTCCATGGAATCTGAACAACATTGGAAAGGAATCAAGCCCTTGTGATTTACAAACTGGTTTTGCAGGATCTGACATCCTGATCTTTTAGAGAGAAATCAAACCATGGCGATGGGACCTTCGTAAGGTTGTTGGATATTTATTTGCAACATTGAAAGAGAGATATTTTGAATTATGGTAGGAATGTCTAATGCTTGAATGGTGGGCGTTAGCCGAAGTGGGCATTAGCTTCTAGTCAAAATGGAACCAAAACAAATAATTAGTGCAGCCGTTCCCACATTGCACAATATGCCTTTTTCAACAACTGTGGATGCATGTGGATACAATTTAAATTGCAATTTGGGAAATAGCTGTAATGGACTTCTCTGCAGAGACATCTCTCTCTTCACTTAAAAGGGCCGTGTGATCAGTTCTGCAAGAGGTTACAAAGCCAGACATTTCCCCAAATAAGCGCAAAGAAATTACACCAAGGCATTATAACTGGAAATCATTCTGCTTTTGTGTGCCATGATTTTTGTGTGTGTGCAAAACTGGGCTTCTCTGGTGACACCTTAAAAATATCCCCCCATATTTTATGAGCCAAAATCCATTTACAAAGAGAGTGACTCCCCTGTGGCCGGCCGTTTAAATAAGCACCTTCTGCATGTAATTCCTACAGTGGAAACCGAGTTCCATACGTATGATGTAAGCAGGACTTGAGGAAGAATTTCACCGACATGCTGATCAGAAATCATTTACAATAAAAAGCATAGATGACAGCCATATGCATTGGACTCTTTATTTTATATGGGATGGCTGGCCTTGCAGACCTCAAGTGGGGGTATCTTCTCATCCAAAGATACAATTGGAAACAGGTGTCTACCACACCACATATATATATATATATAACAGGCTGGATTGGGAGACAATTTCTCCACTTTATCCTTCCTTCTCTTCCCTTGAAAACAATAGAAGCGATTACAGCCTTACTGCCTTCACCTATTCTCAGAAAATATGAAAAAGGCAGGATTCTCCAGCACGCTTTGAATGCTTGGAGGAAAAACAACAACACTTTTCACATAGTTTCTGCATTAGGAACCATGGAGTGACCTTCATCAATGCGTGGTTATAGCTGTGACTTCCATTACCTATTTCCTATTTTGCAAATAAATGAAATGTACTATTCCTGTTTGGAATAAATACTTGATTAGGTATTTGATCAAAAAAAAGATGACAGCTGGGCAACATGAGGTAGGGTTTGGTTTCTTTATTATTTGTTGTCACCAAGGACTTCCCAATTGTTCCTGGCTCAGAGATTTGTTAAGTGGCTGCTTTCAGGTGGTGTGACAGGCGCTGCAGCTGTATTTCATTTGGAGAGAACCTAAGCAAGAGGTGTAATAGTATCCAGGCTGGATGTATTAACTCCTGGGTGTAGATGTTACAGTATGTTTGTGTGCAGCAGAGAATGTTTCCATCACACAGATCTGTTGCAGATAAATGCACCCCAGCCCTTTCTACACCAGGAAGAGGAAAAGAACTGTAGCTAGACATACAAATTCTTCCAAGTTGCAATATGTAATATTGACTGGAAATCTTTTGAGAGCAATGGAATAAAAAATGATCCAGGATTATAGGATACTTTTCTTCTAGAGGTCACTGGAAGGAGAAAAAAGATGTTGAGACTCTAGAAAGAGTGCAGAGAAGAGCAATAAAAATGATTAGGGGCTGAAAGCTAAAAAGTATGAAGAATGGTTATAGGGAGGGGTATGTCTAGTTTAATGAAAAGAAGGACTAGGGGAGATATGATAGCAATGTTACAATATCTAATGGGCTATCACAAAGAATAGAATAGGATAGAATTCTTTATTGGCCAAGTGTGATTGGACACACAAGGAATTTGTCTTTGGTGCATACGCTCTCAGTGTACATAAAAAGACAAGATACATTTGTCAAGAATGATAAGGTGCAGCACATAATGATAGTCATAGGGTACAAAACCACATCAAGGATTCCACTTTAATGGTTATCTATGTTAATAAAAGAGTAGCTGGCTTTGACCCCCTTCGGCCTCCTTTGCTTGGATGTTTAGCACAAGCTTTAATATTTTCTTAGGGCTGAAGAGTAAGGGAGAAAGGACAGGGATAGGGTTTAAATTTTGCTTGGCCAAGCTTGGGGCTCTTTTGGGAGAGCTGGCATTCTACGTTCAACTCCGGGTCACAGATCTCTTTTATCATTATTATGTAAAATGTTCCCATTCAGAATCACTAGGCAGACACTGGCCTCTCTGGGGTCAGAAAGGAAGGGATTAAAAGTTATGGGAGGAAACATGTATCGGTCACATGGAAGAGCCAGGCAGCTCAAAAAAAACAACAACATCTGGAATAATGTGCCTGCCTTGAAAATGAGATCAATCAAAAGGAGGAACATTTTTCATCCTTTCAGGAAAACTTCTCCAGGAAAGAATGAGTGTCTGGACTGTCAGAAATATGCAGGCATTGATATCCCACAAATCATCAATTCTCTCAACATCAGTTTTTTTCCTTTGTTTGTCACTGATTGCCTTTTCTTTTGGGATTATGTTGTCTGAATATCCTAAGAGTATACTATACTGTATGAAGGCAAAAGAGTTATTTAAAAAAAATCAGTTTAGGTGGAGAACAAACAAATCCACAATTCCTATAAATATTTCATATATTATCAAAATTGTGGAAGAAAACTATATTCGTTAATTCTATAGGAAGTTCCAAGGGTCATAAAATGCCAAGCTAATGTCCAACTCCCATAAATATAGGCAAAAACCAAGTAAAATATAGCACAATCTTGTCAGAATAGCGTTATATGGTTCTTTTTAGACACTTTTATTTTTCTGAATGCCCATTGCTTTTTGGTTTATGTTTTTAAATTGTTTAAATATTGTATGCGCCAAATCTTGAATTAGGCATCTATCTTGGAAAATAGCTTTCCATCTACAAGTTTGCTCAGAATTTCACTCAGACTATAAAGTTATGATGGTTGCACTGAACCTACGTATTTGATTTTTTTGAAGTCCAGGTAAATTCTGTGTCTTTCTTCCTTCTTTCAAAGCATAGAAGGAACCTTTTCCATTGGTTCTTTAGTACAGTAAAAATTATTGTTGCTTCCATTCTGACTGGCTCAATTTCAATTTTGAGCTCAATGCTAATACCGGTAGCATACTACTAATATATTTCTCATACCATTGTCCATGGAGATTCTCGATCATCCAGGTCATGGTTGTCCCAAAGGTACTTTCTCAAAAGGCAACTGGCCTTTCTTGTTTTTTTTAACTTGAAAACATTTCATTTCTCATCCAAGAAGCTTCTTCAGTTCGTGCAAAATGTTTTCAAGGAAAAACCCAAAAAAGTCCAGCTGCTTTTGGAAAAGCACCTTGGTGACATAGCCAGTATTGTTGGTCATGCAATTTGTATTGGAAGACACTCAGCACCATAAAAAATGTGTTTGTATCTGCTGTATGTGGTGCTTAGGCCTGGCTTAGGCTTCAGTTTGCTGCACTGTAGTTATTTTCCCTTACTAGGAATGTTTGCAATCCAGTCTTCTTTCTGTTGTCTCATAAAAGCTGAGAGATAGGGATCACTCATCTGAAGATTTAAACTTGTGTTGTCCCAATTTCAAAACAAGATTCAAGATACCGTACTTAAGAATACTTGAACAGACTTTGTAAAAATTCACAACCCCAGTTTTATGCCCATTGGCTGGCTATATTTTCAGCATGAATCATAGGGTGGAGATTATTAATGAGAGCCTGGAGATCTAAATCTATATTTTCTGATTTCCTCAATGCTGGCAGATTTGACTGGTAAGTAAATTGTTATCCAAATGACTTGAATATGTTTCAGATAAACCTCTGCCTACAAATGCTACTTGGACTAGCATAATTATTTCAAATTAAAAATTAATTTGTTTATTCTTTACCAACAACTATCAAAATTCCAACCAAATGAATGGTCCTTTTTTAACTTGTTCAGTCGGTGGTTATACTGGGTACAAAGGAACTTACATTGACCTGAAAACAGAAATGAATGCACTCAACTGGTAGTAAGAGGGACCACTCACACTAATTTTACTGTTAGGTAGGCTGGAATTATAGAGTTAAACGTTCAAAACATGGCGCTGGAACTAAGAGCAAATTGTGTATAAACAAAGACAGAATAGGTAAATCAGATTCCTATAAAGATAGCAAAATGCTAAAAGGCAACAAAATGCAATAATAAAAACCCTCGGTGCTTGTTTTGGCTGTTTTCCCTGAGAAGATGGTACATGTTCTATCAGGTAACTATGAAAAACAGGATGAAGGGGAAGGACTGAAGCTTTCTATTGACAGGAAAAAGTCAGGGAGTACCTAATTTATTTTATAGTCTTTCTTCAGGGACACAGGGATTCTAGAAGAAATACATCTGTAGCTTGTTGATGGTCTGGCTAAATATTTTTGTTTGAGACATCCTAGAAAAGAGGTGAAGGAGGAGACAACTGCAGGAAACCAACTGTTGTCCCTATTTTTTTTTTGAAAAAAGAGTAAATGGAGGGATTCGAGGAACTACAAATTAATCAGTTTTATTTACCCATCTGGGGTTATTCCACAGGTCATTGAGAAGCCCAAGAGACATGCCAGAATTAATCTGGACTGTCTGACCATGAGATTTGATACCGAAGCATGAATTACTTGCTTCAGGTTTGTCAGATATAACATTCTATTTTATCAGCAAAAGTCTTCAGATAATTCTTTGTCCTCAGAGAAAAAGGTAGGCATTGTCTTGTTTCTATTACATTATAAAGTCTGTGTTGTGGTAATGAATTATCTTTCAAAATATTTGGATGTAGATCAACTTGGTGATTTGTTATACAAACAAATATCAAGCACATAAAAACATGTTAATTCAACACGGCATACCATGAGTCATGATAACAGTAAATGGGCTATAATTTGCAGATGTCAATTTAAAAATGTTTGCCATAGGATATAGATAAGGTGTTATACCGTAAGTCCCAAATATTCATAATGAAATAGACTTGCAGAAGGCGGTGTAAGGATTGTCAAAATTCTCCTGAGAAATTCTAGTGAGGCTTCAGAAGATCCTTGCCTTCTTCTTATGAACTAGAAGTCCTTTCTTGTTCTTTTATGTACACTGAGAGAATATGCACCAAAGACAAATTCCTTGTGTGTCCAATCACACTTGGCCAATAAAGAATTCTATTCTATTGATTTCTTATGACAGCCTGGATAAATTCCTGCAGTTTTCTTGGCAAAGTTTTAGAAGTGGTTTGCCATTGCCTGCTTCTTAGAGCTGAGCCCAAGGTCACTCAGGTAGTTTTGTGCTTAAGGTGGGACTAGAATTCAGTCCTCCAATGTCTATCATGACAGCTTAACCTCTACACCAAACTGAAAAGTCCTATGTTCCCCTACAATTTTCTTCTTGAGATTGTAAAATACGGTTCAAGCCTTCTGGATATCATGTGTATCTAGAAGCATGTCTGTTACAATTTGAATCTATCTTTCAAATTAAAAACACAACTTTTTTTAATTTGCTCAAATCATGTTTTTTTACAGAGTGTTCGTGTTCAAAGATGATAGCATATCCCAATATTAAATGAAGTTTCGTGTACATTGTATTTTATTCTTGGCAGCAGTGAGAAACATGGTTGTAAGTAAATTTAGCTAAATGTTTTTAAACAGTGAACAATAATTTCCCTCTGTAGCTGAACCAGAAATGTTTGCAAAGGTATGATCATATTAACATTTGTGAATTATGTTAGTTTAACCTATTTTCATAATAGATAAGCATCATAAGGACTTACTTTGCTGTAAGAATCCAGATTCCTATATGTATTCTGTATATTTATTTCTATAGTTCAAGTGGAATTTCCACTTCCCCTGCTTTCCATGCCTTAATACTGATATTTGCTTAGTACTGGTATTTCCTAAGCAAGCATCCTAGAAGTAATAATAATACTGACTCTTTCTCCAAGAAGAAGAAGGAGAAGGAGG
>JANHFT010001429.1:174740-190239 GCA_032467955.1 Pseudoxenodon macrops
TTCTTAGTTGTTCTTGTCTTTTGGCAACTCTGCGCATGTGCACACTGGGAACAGGCTTCAGCTGTTCCTTTGCCTCATTGTTGTCTAGCTCCCTCTGACACAGAGCCCTTGTCAGAACTTTCCCCAGCCCCCAGGACTGGCCCATGTTCCTCCCCAACCTCCTTACTGTCCGAGTCTGATGTCAGTTTTTCTGGTTACCGCCAGGCCACAAGACTTTGGTGTAGTGGTCAAGGTTAGTAACCAAGAGCCCATGAATTCTAGCCCTGCCTTAGACACAAAGCCAGGTGGATGACTTTGGGTCAGATACTTTTTCTCAGCACTAGGAAACAAGCATTTTTTTTCAGTTTAATCTAATTTACTTTGGGAGAAAGGATGTGTTCAAAATCTGAATCATCTTCTTTTCAGGTAAATATAGTATTTGTTTATTGACTTAAAGCATTTATATAGCCGCCTATCTTTCAGCCAACTCTAAGCAGCTCCCAATCAAAGGTTTAAAAGAAAGAAAGAAAACATTTTTAAAAACTATAAAACACAATAACTTAAAACATAAAACATTAAAAACAACAAAAATCTGGCACCAATCCATGGTAAGATGCCATCATCTATACCCACAAGGGTTTTGGGACTCTTTCTCCATCCATATTTCATGTCTCTTAAGTAAACCAATTCAGAAAAAAGGTTTCCAACTCAGTTGCTGGAGCGATTGTCCCCATGCAAACATTTCCACTTTTGGCCGGAAAAAATCCTTGATTGAAATAATTGGAAGCTGCATAATATTAGCTAACAGAGAGAGCAATAGAACTAGCACTTAAACTGATATACCACTTCATAGTGCTTTACAGCCCTCTCTAAGCAGTTTACAGAGTCAGCATATTGCCCCCAACAATCTGGATCCTCATTTTACCTCAGAAGGATGGAAGGTTGAGTCAACCTTGAGCCGGTGAGAATCGAACTGCAGTACTGCATTCTAACCACTGCACCGCCACAGCTCAGGTAGATCAACTACCATAACTACCATGATCTAAAGTAGATGGAGCCCAAGGTTCTTACAAGGAGAGTTTAAAAGCAACATTCAATCCACATATAGTAGGGGTACATCATTTTCCTCACCATCATCCCCCAAAGAGTTATGGACCCAAGGCCACCTACTAGGCTCTTGGCTAAATATTGATTTGAACTACAACATAATAGTCCTGATGATGAGCTCCAGGGAAAGTACATCAGCAGAGGGCCATTACCTTGTGTTTGGTTGCCAACCTCTCAGGAGGCATCTGACAGGCTATTGTGATACAATTTAATCCCCTCACCTTCTGGTAGCTCTGATTAATAACCCACTTTCCTGGGCTCAGGGGTCTGAATTATTATCAAAAGAAGCGAGCTGGGCTTTCGGATACATTACCTCATAAGAAAGCCTTTAGCTAACAATTATGTTACTCTTAAATAACTTTCTGGAGGAGGACTCTTACCGAAAAACATAATAAATCTTCAGCCCAGGGCCTTGTTTATTTAGCCAGCTTTGGTCTCTACATACATGCTACAATATGAATAAATATGCAGGCAGCAACTAGTCAGCAATATGCAAAAGGAATTAAAATCAGAATTAGAAGCAATGCATGAGACAAAAAGCGAGAGCTGCAGTTTATGATATATTAAATCACCTTAACATAGTTAAGGAATTACCTGATGCTTTTTGAAAAATGGAAATCAGTCTCTAACGTCTCCCAACCTTCTCGTTCGGTAGGTAAAATCAATGTACGAGTTCGTTTTCACTGAATGTTTAATTTATAGCCTTGTAAGAGTCTTCCTGATAAACTCTGACTGCTGCTCAAAAGCAATTGTAGCGTACTTGCTTGACTATTTTGCTTAAGGGTGGAACCCCTTATAGTCATGGATTTGCTTAGCTTTTTCATCTTTAGGTCAAATTAGCTTACCTAACCTTGTTTGAACTCCAGTTTGCCAGCTTGTTCATGACCCCAAGTGTTTTGCTCGACAGGTGCTTTTTCTGCCCTTCATTACTAAGACTTCATTCCTGTACTATGGCCAATGTTCGGTCTGTTATATACAACAGACCTATTACTTTCTGAATCCTTTCAAATGTTGTTGTATTGAAACGGAAATGCTAGTGGTATATTCAGCTCAGGTTTTGGTTACTATCTGTGAAATCAAGTCAGCAGATACTAAATTACAAAAATTAGTGCCAAAGAATGAAGTAGTTCATAGAGCATGCCACAATTCCAGAGACTGTTCAATTTGCACCAACTTTATCAATTGCTCTTCTTTTCCACTTTCTTTCTAGCACAACCTACTACACGTTTGCTTGCTCTTTTTAAAAGAATGTTGGCATAGTCAGAAAGCACTGCAGAAATAAAGGGATTTACTGTTGAACAGAGTTTGGGAATAACTAAGACCATCTGATGAATAGTAATGAATAGTAATTGCCCAGACAGTCAAAGTTTCTGATTTAGAAAACTGATGGGAAATGTCTTATTTCACAAATTTTGAAGTTTGCCACCTTGCAAATTACATAGATTATGTTGTAAAATGTAATAAGCAAACAAACCAATTGCAGAAGTTGCAATAAAGTATTATTGTAGAAATAATAATTGGGTTTCTGGGCTAAGGCAAAATTGAAAGAGAAAAGAAAGAGAAAAAGAAAAGAAAAAGAAAATTCTCCTTTCCCTGAAGCTTCCTTTGGTTTACATTTGTTTAATCTTTCTTAAAACTATCCCCTTCTCCCTATATTTTGGGGAAATATTTTGTTTCCTTATACTTGGCTGCATAGAGGAAAAATATCTCTAAGATCTTCAACATTTAAAATGTATCAAAATAGCTTCTTCATCCTCCATTCATCCATTTCTTGATTTCACGATCTTTTTACCTTTACCCCCACTCATGTGTTACTCACATTGCTTTTTTGCTGAATTGTTCATTACCGATATTCCTTTCTGAAGAGACTTCAGTTTATTACAGTCTTCTGAAAGATTGACGCTTTCGGTACCAGACTGAACTTAGTGAGATCATAGAATTGCACAGCACCTCTGCTTTTCAAGAAAGGTAATTGCCAAAATGCATAATTGCCTGGTTTTGAATACTAATTTGCTTCCCTTGTAATATTAGAAGGATATAAATTGAGCATCATTTCTCCCACGAATCTTCTGATTTTTTTAGAATGTAAAATGAGTTTTTAAATGCATGCATATGTTTTTAACACATTAAAATTCTGGTCGGCTGTTTCTAGAAGCAGAGAGAAAGACCACCCTTGTCTTTTAGCCTCTTATTCTCACTGAAACACTTGTTGATTGCTTCATACTGTAGACGCTGAAATTCTTTAGCATTAAATCCTTACTCAAGATTAAATGCAAATTGAAGATACAAATGATATTTAACTGCTAGGTAACCTGATAAAGTAATCTTTTGCTTTGTGAGCCTCTCATTTGATCCTATTTTGTAGAGTCACATTTCAAGATAAAATGGCTGAGTTCACCCAACCTTTTCAATCAAGCCAAGCTAGACAAGTGTGACCCCAGACACTGTGAATGTATAAATGACTTAGCCCTACTGTATGCATGAATGCAAATATCTGGCATTAAAATATAGTTTAGTGCATGGGTGAATGAGTCTATAATTGTGCTTATATACAGCACTGTCCATATACATGTGCTAATTTTAGGAGATGGGAGCTTCTCTTAAGTATTTTCCCCAAAAAAGCTCAATTTTAAATCAAGCCTGGGAGTGGGATTTCTGTTTCTCTCGTGCAGAGATTTGTAAACTCTATGCATGCATGCCTGCATTTCTCTTCTGAATATATCTCAGCCACACACATACATCTTCAGTCAGACAACGGCACGACTGAAGCACATTATTTCCTTTTCTACTGTCACATTTTTTTCTTCTGCCAAGCCCCCCCTGATTCAGGTGAAAGATTATCAGCTAAGTAATCAAGGTACATGCATTTCCATAAAGATAAATTATACTTTGATGCCTTCTTATGATAACCCTCGAGAACTGATTACTGTAAACAGGCGCCAGGTAGGCGAGGTGTGTAAAACGGTGCTTTAAGGTCATTAAAATGTATGGCTCCCACTCCATGGTTGCTACAGCTGAGACCCTTCGTACCACTGTTTTGTATGCAGCTGCCCTTCACCCCCATCTCTCCACTCCTATTCTCAGATTTCATTCTGGGAAACAGCACTAACAAACAAGAGCCCCTGGAACAATTGCTTCTGTGCTGAAACATGCTGGTCATTGTCACGTCTATCATTATGTTTCTGGTTTACTGTCTTTATGAAACTCTCTGCGCATTCCTGGTTGCCTGCATTTGTTGGCATTTTCAGTTGTTTAAAGCTGTTGCCTAGCCTTGATCAATCCTCTCTTCTTGATGCCATATCAGAATGCTGGCATACTAATACAGCTTTCATTTTTTCCCCCCTGCATAACCCTGTTCTTTCAGATAGAGGCACGCCGAAACATGTGTAAATCATATTCAGGAGATCCATAAAAGTGTTAAGATGAATGTTTCATCACCCTGTATTTATTTTTCCTGTCTGCTTTGAATTTCTGAAAATGCACTTATTTCATTTATGAGTGTACAGTTCATTTGAGATACCTGATTTCTAACATGAGCTTTAATCCAGGATTGGTGCTTGTTTCCTAGATCTATCATTACATATGATTGGTCATTTCAGCTGCTTTTTTTCCTGATAGGAATTCATCTCCTCTTTCTTGTGGGCATCTTCACCTAGCAACTCTTCTGTCTCTTGAAAATTACTTTATTTACGAAGCCTCCCTTCTTCCAATGCTTGCTGAAACCAAAGCTGTATATTTGTTGTAAAGGCTTGTTATTGTAAGCCAGAGCAATGATTTTCAATTATAATTTTGCGCTGAGTAAAACACATGCATTATATTATCCACAAGGGTACAAGGCTTTAGATAACCATTCAAGCATTTAATATTTGTTGGAAATGGAAGAGGAAAAAAGGAATATAGTAAGGGGTTGATAATGCAAGTTGGCCATGCCATACATTTATTTGTTTGATGTAAAGGATTTTATAAAGCTGCTCATCACAAATAATGTTAGTTGTACTCTCGATGGCATACAACAGAAACGAAATAATAATAACAGTCTAAACATCTGGCTGATTGTGCGACAAACCATAATAACATTTCTAATACCATCAAACAACTTTTGCCTATCTCAGGTCCCTGGGAAAGAACTTGATAGGTGGATAGAAATTCAAATTTAAAGAGGTACTCCTTGTTTTTCATAATATTATATCAATATTAGCTTATTGCTAAGTTTTTAAATTTCCACCTGAAAATGGTAGGAAACAGCCTCAGTATTTTCTGAGAATTATAAGACAGTTTCTAGATATATCCTGATTTGATTATAAGAATAATTGAAAATGATATTTTTAAATTTGAGTATGTTTTTAAATATATCATAATTCAAATCGACTACCGTAGTAGATAAGAATATTTACTGTACCCTTATTTCAATTATTTTATTAGCTCAATAAATCAGTGTACAAAGTTTTGGATTTTTGAGAATTGTTTACCAAATAAGATGGTAAAGGAGAAACCACCAAAAATATTTTTTTCAAAGAGAGAGAGCGATTTCAGAGGAAGAAAAACATAGCCAAACAGGCATTTTTGAATTGGTGTTTGTTTTTTGTTTGGGCTTTATTCTCTTGTTTTCTATAGTCTGATGAAGAACATGAAAACCTGTTCGGGGTACTATAATGTATGAAATAAATGCATTTTATTCTGAAGGTCAGGCTCATATGCTGTAGCAAATTGTAGGCAAAGCTTGCCTCAAATTGAGGCAGACCTGCATTCAGAACATTGCAGTTTCAGCTATAATAGAAAACGTTGCCAGAAGAAAAAAAATTGTATCCAGGAGTAAAATGACATATCTCTAGATTGGGAGTCCTACAGTGAGCCAGATAGCTGACAGCTGATGTGCCTAATATAATTTCATCTGAATCTGCCTACTAGAGACCACTAAAATAAGTATTCTGCAGAAGTCCAAATTCTGAGTCATTCTTGGATATGAGATGGAAAACAAAAAAGATACGGAAACAGATTCTGACCATTCACATATTTTCACGTGGACTCAATGGTGCCATGTCACTTGATCTGTTTGGGAAGTTTAGGGATACAAGCAAGGAAGAGAAAATGCAAAATCATAGGTCAGTAGTATCGTGGTAGATTTTTGTGAGGTCCATACTAAGGAATTTGCAATCTGCTACCTTCCCAAAATCACTGCAAATGTCTCACTCCATTCACTTTATTCTCATGAGTAAAAAATGGGGACTGTTTTTTAAAAATGCATCCAGGAACTTAGATGGATTCATGAGAAGTGAGTAGGGTGTTTACTATTGGAGAGATTTATGTATGAGATATAGAGGTTCTGTATAATTTATAATTCCAAATTAAGGGTAAACAGTAATCTTTTCATCGTTTTTTCTTTTCCCCAAAAAATTGCCTGGTGTAATTCCACAAATTAACTTGACATTTATACTATATTAATCATAGCATATTTTATAACTAATGCCTGTGCTGCTGTTAATATTGAATAAATCTGTTTCTACTATATGTCCCAATATTTCTGGATTCCACAAATTCAGGAATAAACAGCTGTGTATATTTTGCAAAGAGCCTGGGCTGAGGGAGAAAATATAAAGATAATGAATTTGAATGGGAAAATAATAGATTGGATTACTCTTGAACTATTAAGTAAATTCATACGTAAGATGAAGTAAGGGAAGTTTTCTGTTTTAAAAACCAAGATAAATACCATAGTTCATATCTAGTACAGATAGTCCTAATCGTACAACCATTCGTTTAGTGACTGTTTCTGAAGTTATAACAGCACTGAAAAAAGTGACTTATGACTGTTTTTCATACTTACGTCCATCGCAGCAACCCCATAGTCAGATGATCAAAATTTGGGGAACTTTTCAATAGGCATATATTTATGACACTTGCACTGTTCAAGGGTCATGTGATCATCATTTGTAACCTACTCAGCCTGTTGCCCACAAGTAAAATAAATGGGGGAAGCCAGATTAATGATCAAATGATTCATTTAACAACAGCAGTAATTCGCTTAAAAACTGTAGCAAAAAGTAATAAAATGGGGCAAAACTCACTTAATAACTGCTCTGCTTAGCAATGGAAATTTGGGGCTCAATCGTGCTCATAATTCGAGGACTGGTCAAGATAAAACTACAGATTAGTCAGGCTAAGAGCACTATAATAGATCAAATATTATAATACAGAGGAAGAGGACATTGCTACTGTTAGGAACAGAAATGGATTCTAATTGAAAAGAGAAAAAAATGACAGTAGGGAATAGAAGAGAGAAGAGAGAGAAATAAGAACAAGAGCATAGACGAAGCTATTGAAAGGCTGTTCAGAAAAGCTCAGCTTTTAATAACATTCTAAAAACTACCAAGCAGGGGGCCACCCTGGTCTCAGCGAGGAGCCTATTTCACAGCAATGGCACTTCTATACAGGGGCAGCACCTTCTGGCTTTGCCCCCCCCTCCCCTGAACCATCTGGAAATATTGGTCAGCAACACAATCTAACACGCCACGCTGAATCTAACTGTAGCTGCCAAGCCAAGAAGGGCTTCAAAGGGTGTCACCAGCCCTTCAAATATACTCAGAATGGAACTGGTAAGAATTTGTTGAATATGGGTGATGCATAAATTCAAATAAATACTATAAACAAAAGTATATTATTTGTATGGCTGATTGTAATTTGCAGATAGTCTCTAAAAACAGCCTCATGTAAAACACGCTGCAGAGGTTTTTGTGGATAGGGATGAGCTACTGTTACTAATTTCTCCTGCACCCAGTAAGGATATAATTAGTGCATCTACTGAGGACCAGCAAAGCACCCCACACGCCATCTTGTCATGGCGTCACTTAGTGTTCAGGAACGAGTCACTAGGAGTTCAGAAAGACCAAAGAAGAACCCCAATGCATAAATAGCATCTCTGTCTTCAACAGAATAGCAGATTTGGAAGGGACCTTGGAGGTCTTCTAATCCATCGCCCCATTTGAACAGGAGACTATACTATTTCAGACAAGTAGCTATCCCATCTCTTCTTTAAAATCTCCACAATTTCTGAAGGCAAGCTACTTCACTGATTAAATGTTCTGTCAGGATTTCCTCCCCCCCTTTTTCTATCTTGGTTCTTCTCTTGATTAGTTTCCATCCATTGCTTCATGTCTTTCTTGGGTTCAAAACCCACACAGCTTCCTGGCACTGGAATAAAACATTAATACCATCTCCCCCAGAAGAGTGGCATGCTAGGAACAATTAAGATTCTGCACTGAGTCCTCAAACTCACAGGCTTCTGGTAGAGGATTCAAGACTAAGGAATACGCAGACCACCTGGAGAGATAAGAAGGGAATATTTCTTTCTGAGAAACAAAGAGAGAGGTGGAATTGCAATTGTTTTCTCTGTCAAAATGCATGCCTTATCAGAACATTGGAATATCAGATTTTGGAGTCTCGGGACTGAAGACAAGACACCACTATTTTGAGCTATGCAATGAAGGACTAAGGGGTGACATGATAGCAGTATTCCAGTATTTGAGGGGCTGCCACAAAGAAGAGGGGGCCAACTTATTTTCCAAAGCACCAGAAGGCAAGACAAGAAACAATGGAGGGAAACCAATCAAGGAGAGAAGCAACTTGAAATTAAGGAGAAACTTCCTAACAGTGAGGACAATTAACCAATGGAACAGCTTATTTATTTATTTATTTATCTTATTTTGTCAAGCATGTAGTAGATAACATATATAAGTATAAAAGGGAACATTAGGACAGGGACGGTAGACACACTGGTGTGCTTATGCATGCTCCTTACAGACCTCTTAGGAATGGGGTGAGGTCAACAGTAGACAGTCTAAGGTTAACATTTTGGGGAAGAAACCACAGAGTCAGGTAGTGCATTCCAGGCATTGACAACTTTGTTACTGAAGTCATATTTTCTGCAATCATTAAATCTGAGGTGTTTAGGAGAAGAACATTTCCTATATAATTCAATAAGCTCATCGTATAAATATGATCTAACCCAATTGAATACACTAACTACTGCCTTACAAAATGCTTTTATATTAACCAATGCTTACTAAATGGAAACTGTTCTGAACCTACAGTAAAGCTTTTAAAGTACATTTTTAAACAACCAGACTGGGTTACTGCAAAGCTATTATGCAGGATCAAAGAGTGACTTTGTATGTTCTGCTAGTGAGCTTTGGCCAATTTTCTGATATAATAAAGCGACCAACTATGAGGTTTCACCCACATAAGTCTAAATTACCCAAGTAGTTGAAATTGCCTTTTTGCTCTGCAAACAAGAACAAAGAGAACAAGAGGACAAGAACAAGTACAACAAGAACAAAGAGAAATCCCACAATGATAATTTCTTGTTTATATATAACAGGTTGTAATTACACATCTGGAATATAATCTTACCTGTTTTAAGAATGCAGAAAAAGTGAAAGTTATTTACCAAAGCGATTTATGTAGAAATACATTTCCCCTCAATTGTCCTCCTTAATCTTCAGGGTTCCTATTCTACCAGTTTTTCTCATTATGTTGCTTGCTCTCCAGATTAACAAAATTCGGTTCCCAGAATTCTAACCTAGCACAGCCTATGGTTAGGAATCCCAGTAATTTCTGGAGTGTGTCATTTTGGGGAAGGCTACCATAAACCTAACATAAGAAATGCTACTTGAATATTTTCATTAGAAAAATCACCTTACCTTTGCTTCTTTAGTTGTTGCCAACTGTGTTGACTTGGCTTTTTGACCAGAGGTTTCTTTTCCCAAACTTGGTTGTTTAGGCTCCTTCCCTAAAGAATCTTTGCTTGAACTTTTTGCCTGCACAAATATATTTTTAAATCTTATTATGCATGTGTTTATACTAATTTGCATTTAAAATAATTTTATCATAATATGTAAGTCAATTACCCCTCCGGGATCTTTCTGCTTCCCTTCAACTGGACAGACAGGCTGAGATTCATCTGCCTGTAGCACACACAGTAATATGAAAACTTAATCAAACCTATTTTATGCTGATTTTTATTCTAGAACAGAATGCTCTGCATGATGAACAAAATAATCAAATATGAATGGGCTTATATTAATTTAATGCATTTGATGGTTCAGCTTTTAAGTACCATGTTTTCCCAAAAACAAGACAGGGTCTTATTTTCTTTTGACCCCCGAAATAAGTGCTTCGACTTATTTTCAGAGAGATCTTATTATTTTTGAGGTGCAGGAGGCGGCAAGCGTGGTCACCTCATGGCTACTGCTGTGTTTTGGGAAGGGCTTATTTTCGGGGGACGGCTTATTTTAGTGCAAGCACTCAAAAGCCTGGTTGGTCTTATCATCAGGGGAGGTCTTATTTTCAGGGAAACAGGGTACTTATTATCTTTAGAGAAATCTGATACTAGTGGAAAGTTAGAATATAAATTATTACCTTCCCCTTGAAGAAATGTGTCCATCTTAGTGGTGGGATTTATATTTTAATAATCAGGCAGCGATACACGACTAATTTGAATATATAACAATTGTAATTACATTAGAAGATTTATGTCTGCACAGTGTTGAAATTTGTACTTGTAGAGAAGGAAATAATATTTTCTATATAGTTTAATATAGTTTAAAATAATGTTCATACATGCTGCAATACAAAATTGCAATCATTTATTCTGCTATTCAGTTCTTTAAAATGATATAGGATAACTATATTTATGCAGCAAAAATCCATATGATTGATAAATAGCAACAAAGAAATTTTTAATAATTTGCACAACTCAAGGTCCGCGAGCTGGATCCGACCTGTGGGGTGCTTAGATCTGGCCCGCGGGGCTGCCCTGGAAACAGAGAAGGACTGGTCTGTGGTGCCTCTGCCAGTGAAAACAGAGCTCAGGAGGGCTGCACTGTTTTTGCTGGCAAAGGGTTGCAGGATGCCGTTGCAGCTACAAACGGAGCTCGGGAGCCCGTTTTCACTGGCTGAGCCCTCAGGCCACCACAGGTGCCCCCGAGATGAATGACATCGAGTTAGCCATGCCCACCCTGGTCACACTCACAAAATCGAGTTTGAGGGTAAAGACCTACCTGGCATTTTTTTATTATTCTAGAGTACACACAGATTGGACCAGTGAACTTTAAAATTACTTGTTTGAACACTATGATGAACTACAGATATGGAGAGAACAATCAAGTCTGCAAATACACATTAAACTGTCTTGAAAAGAGCTTTTTAAAATTACTGTGACTGGCATATTTTCAAGTAATTTTAAAAAATTAAAGTTTTTTTAAAATACCACCTTTATTATTTTTATAATTAACTCAAGGTAGCAAACATACCTAATATTCTTTCTTCTTCCTATTTTCCCCACATCAATAACCCTATCAGGTGGGTCGTGCTGAGAAAAAGAGTCACTGATCCAAAATCATCCAGCTGGCTTTCATGCCTAAGGCTGGACTAGAACTCAGGTCTCCTGGTTTCTAGCCTGATGCCTTAACCTCTACATCAAATTAGCTCTCAGTTTAAAAAAACAAAAACACATTTACAACACTCTGCTTATCGATAAAATTAAAGTGCTGCAGCTGTTCCAATCAAAATGGGAGAAAAGGAAATGTGGGCTGGAATCTGATTTTTTTGAGTTCAGACAGAAGCTTTGGAATCCGACAAATCCCAATATGCATTTGATTTTGTGGAACGTATTTCTACCTCTTACATTCAAAAACGTATTTTCATGGGAACTACCACACAAGCTTAGAAAAAGGAACAGCTTCTTTGAGGAATTGGAAACAGACACTGCGAGGATGCTCCCACTGGCTTTTTTAATTCTAATCTGACCTAACTGGTTCGGATTATCTTTAATATGAATAAGTGAAGGTCAAAAGAATAAAATAAAATCAGGTAAACACATGGGAACAAACCAAAGGAGCGCTTTTTAAAGAAAAAAAATAGATATTGTATGCATTTAATGCACACTCAGAATAAAGGCTTTTCATCCTACCTTTTTGTCCTGTAATGCTTTTTCAGGTTCTGCCTTTGGTTTTTGTGTTGCCTGCAATATGAATAATAAAAGAATAAAAAATCATTACTTAATTTACATTTTTCAATGGCTACTGCAGAAAGATTTCCTGCAAGCTTTGTATAACTTAAAGTCTCTGGAACTTTTGTGAGAAAGTTATAACTAAGAAGCCCCAAATCTATTTCTGTGGCTTTGGGCACTATTTAAAATAACACAGACTTGTAATATCTATTTATTTTAAAATATTTGTATAGCCATCCATCTTAACCAAATTCTGGATGGCTAACAACCAAGAATAAAACAATATACACATAACAATATGTACATATACATTATAAATATGCATAACATACACAAAATAAAAGCCAAGAACAATAAAACTCTGCATGGTACAAGAACAACTTAATTTTATACTGTGCATAGGCAAAATTGTTTACCATCTGTGACAAAAGCAGAATGAAGAAAATGAAATCTAAATGTATTAGTTAACAAACGATGAAATGTTAGGGTGATATTTATGAAAATGATTTAAATCATGGATTAGAGGAAAAAATGGAAAATTCAAATCAGAAAGTGGGATTTAGAGCAAATTGGAATTTAGGATTACTTTTACATCATCTTAAATATTAAGCACGTATATAAGCGTCTATATTAGCAACATATAAATTGCCCACTTCAAACTCTACATAATACTATACTTTCAATTAACTAACCTCTTTATAATTTGAATAAAAGCTTTTCTCCAATGCATCCACACATTTTAATACTGTACAACTGTTATCAAACACAAGCAGAAAAGCAGAAACCTCTAGCTTTCTTGTCTTTTAGACAAGGAAAAATTGACCAAAGCAAAGCTATATCATTCTCTAGGACATAAGTATTAATCACAGTAGACTAAATGGTAAGAAATACTATTAGACTGCTTTTATATGATACGTTTTCAAAGTGTGCTGTGCCGTCAGAAGAAATTGCAATGTGATCATACAAAAGGAAGGCAGAAGTAAACTAGAATATATTAGTTTAGGACTAATGAATGAGCACATGCTAGCAATGTGGCTGCTGTTATTATCAAGCATGAACACACACAACCCAGGGTCTGTATCACCTTCTTCTTGTTTCTTTTTCTTTTCTGGGAGTCCACTCCACGTGTCTGCTGTTGGCTTGAGGAAGCCTAGTATTGGGAGTACAAACTCAGGATCTTGGAAAGAAATTGCTCAAAATATAATCAGGAAACTTCTTACTAATCTCAACTTTCTATCCTCAAGAAATGGTGAACACAATTATATTGATAAAATTATGGAGGGAGTGCTAGCAAATATCTCGGTTGATTGATACAAAACTAGCATTCTTATTTCTTATTCTTATTTTGTTGAAGTATGTAGTGAAGGTCTGTTTCAATATATCTATATTCTTAGTCCTATGTATCATTTAGTCAAACATTAGGATTCTTCCCAAGCCGGACAAAGATTGTATTATGTATTCCTGTTATTGACTAGGGCCATGAAGCACTTTGAAACTGAAAGAATAAAGATATTTTAAAATAGATGTGGTAGAAACACTACCATTTGTTGCAACTCTTTAATCTAAAAATATTGTTTCCCATAAAAAAAAGGAACTGCTTTAAGAATTTGACCAATGCTATATGAGAGGTATTGATGCTCTGAAGCACTTTTTCCCCTTCAAATCCACAGCACTGCACAGTCAAAGTATAGACTTGTTGCCTTGACAAATGTGGATGCTAAGATAACTATTTTGATTGATCAATTTGTTCCAACTACTGTACTCCAAATTAAATATCATTGTGTATGGTACAACCTGTCCTTTTCAAAAATATATATAAATTTAAAGTTTGTCCTTTAAAAACGTTTTTTGTTCCCTTTTCTAGATAATTAGAAAATCTAAAAGACATAGTGGATACAAAAGGAGAGGCAGAGGATAAAATTCTTTCATTCTGTTCATATATATCTCATTCCAGAAATATATAACTCTGTGTCATACCTGCTCACACTATAACTTGGAATAAATCAGATTTGATCCCCTTGAGTTTTGGAAATAATGTATGTATGGACTACAGATTAAGTAGATGAGGTGATTTTTCTTTTTTCTGAGTACAAAGATTCCTAAGAAAAACCTTTCAACTGAAAACAAGATATTTATTCCCTAGATTGATATATAAAAGATCTAGATAATCTAGAATTCTACTGCATAAAGTAGAAAGTAAACATAATTAATACACTTAAATCATTTTATTCTATGAGATGTAACATCTTCCCTGGGTTAATGAAGGGAAAGTTTTGCCAACTTGCCACTTGACATCTTGGCCCATTTTGGAAGTGGATATTTGCCAACTCTGACATAAAAGAGAGTGTAGGGCCATTGCCGGAAATGCATAATGACAGCATCTTCAATTAAAGAGGCATAGCAATCGTCAGTGAAATAGCTGAGTGTGCACAGCACCACTGACTATGCATGTACATATGGACAGTATGTCCAAGGTTAAAACAGGTGTATGAGCTTGCATTATAGCCCACTGGCTGAAATTAATGTTCTTTCCCATAGGTTTGAGGCTATCCTAATGGAGGATAAATTATAAATCAACATGGGTTAGAACTATTTCACAAAATCTCCAACTTCTTGGCCTCTCCAAGGAGCTCCCTTATGGCCTATGAGTGTACAATTAGTGCATTTAAACAACATATTAAACAATAGTAAATCCAACAGCACCTGTCTTTCTCTACCCAGGAACATTTTCTTGAACAATCTGATCTGTCACTAACCAGTGAGATAGTTATATCATATAACTGTCTCTAAATTTCAGAGGGCGCTAACTCTAGCCCATTGTAATGCTCATCCCATAGCAGTTCTGATTAAGAACTGAATAAAAAAAGTCCCACATGAACTGAGATTGTGCCCTGTGGACAAGGTGCCATTGAAACTACAGCTTATGCCCTGTTATATTGCACCCTATATAACAGTGATGGCGACCTTTTTGGCACTGAGTGCTGAAAAAGTCACACAGAAACGTCACAAACACTCTCATTGGGGCCGTGCTCTGGAAAAGCTGAACCTCTGGGTTCTAGCGCACATCCGCACCCGACAATCAGCTGAAAGGCTCGCATGCAAAGGCCTGTTTTAAGCACTGCCACGTGTGCGAAGTGATCGCGTTCTGGAAAAACCGAACTTCCGGGTTGTAGCACTCTTGTGCACCTGACAATCAGCTCCCACTGGCTTTTCTAATTCTAATCCGACCTAACTGGTTCGGATTATCTTTAATATGAATAAGTGAAGGTCAAAAGAATAAAATAAAGTCAGGTAAACACATGGGAACAAACCAAAGGAGCACTTTTTAAAGAAAAAAATAGATATTGTATGCATTTAATGCACACTCAGAATAAAGGCTTTTCATCCTACCTTTTTGTCCTGTAATGC